>JARKIB010000659.1:0-44727 GCA_029378385.1 Mycena metata | reverse complement strand
CAGACAAGGTGGCGAGCACTTGGAAATCAACAAAAGACTCACGTAATCCCACTCCCCGCAGAAGTTGTCTGGGGATCCAAGCTGTATATATCCCGCTGCATGATGCGTGACAGATAGCTGACTTTGAGACCCAGCGATGCCGCTATCCAGGACTGGACGATGGGGCCGAGCTGTTTATTGTCTCCCGCCAACACGACATTTGTGAATTGACCGGCATTGCTTTTGATCGGGAGCATAACTTCTGGTTCCGTGGCTTGACCCGCCTCGTCGCAAAAGATATGGGTAAAATGACCCCGTTTAATGCCAAGGTTCGCCGGAACCCCGCCAGAAAGACAAGTGGACACAACGACGCGATATCTTCGCAAATCCTCCACGGCCGGGAGGACGAATGTAAGATTGTCGTTCATTGTAGAGAACTTCACCAAGTCCTTGGGAAGGTCTGTATATTTTCGCGAAAGAGCATTCAGCCGGAAGAGGGTAGTTGTACCGAGGGACAAGAGATTGCGAACGATGAGATCTGCCGCTGAGTTGCTTGGGGCACAGGCAAGAATGTGGGCCTCTGGATCTCGAAGGAGTATCTGGTGGATCGCCTCCACAATCGTCACGGTCTTTCCTGTCCCTGGGCTGAGAAATACTGGGTCAATCAAAATACAATCAAGCTAACAAATTAACGTACGGGCCAAACACAGACAAATGGCGCACTGCCTGGAGTTTGGTGGAAGAATGGCGGCCCACAGTTTTCAAGCTGCTCCGGGTCATCTGCAATCCGTCGATTCACTGGTGTAATACTATTCTGCGCTGCAGCCGATACTCTTTCGTTCCGTAAAACATGTTCCGTTCGAGGAAATAGGATACGAGACTCCCGAAGAATGATTCGTGAGCGCCTGGTGCATCCTTCTATGCGGCAGGCGATTCAACGTGAATCTAACATCAAACTTGGTGCCTTTGTAGGTGCTAAATTTGTCGTCGAAGCGAAGGCTGACGAAAGACTGGTGGACCTGGTGGACACGCCCTTCGTACCACGGGCCATCGATTACCCCGGTACGTCTAAGAAATTCTCAGATTTGTTCTGGACGGAGACGAGGAAGAATTCAACTTGACTAGGATAAAGTCGCCAACAATCACACCAGGTCGCCCCTCCTCGAGACCTTTCACTTGAAGACTGGAAAACGAGATGAAACCCTAAAAGCAGCGAACAAAAACTTGGACTCACTCGTATCGAGGATGGTTGGCGCGTAGTTCGACGTCTGTCATCGAATACATCTCGAGGTCCTGCCTGCAGATCGAACCGTATGAGAGTTAACTAGTTTTGAGAACTGAACCAACCTCATCTGTTCGTCTTCGATGTAAAGCATGGCTTGAAAATGTTCCGCGTATGTATAGATCGTAAACGATTGGGGCAAGAATCGTTTCACCGCCTCTAGAACCTTTTTCGCACTGGAGTGGGCGCCGAACGCTGTCTGAATAAGTGGTTCGGGCGATTTGTATTCGAGGAGGCGAGTAGTCCATTTGATCGGTCCCCAGGTTGGGGGCCGTAGACTACGAATAATTGGCCCGACGAATTGAAATGGAGCTAGCTTCCGACGCGAGTAGGCCGACGCGGGTTTGAGCTGCTGATGATCATCTTTTGAACCGACGAAGGCACATAGTTTCCGAATGATCAAAAAGCGCTTTCTGCTCAGAGTATCGAGGAATATAAGCTCGAGGACGTCTTCGTATTTGCCATCGAACGACCCGGGATGAAATTCGACAGAAAGCGTGCGAGCCTGTCTCCGATTAACCCATCTAGATTTTCCGGCCAAAGTCACGGTAAACCTATGCTGATATGAGACGCGAAAGGGAGACTGAATAATTTCGGAGAGCTCACTTCGAATCATTTGTGCGTACAGATATGGTTTCCAACACGATCCGAGTTTCATCGCCCCCGCTTTTCAGGACAGTCAGGTCGATGTAAACGGAATCCTCCGGACCAATGACACCAAAATCAAGGCCTTCTTTGTGAGAGACGGTGATATTATCCTTGTCCTCTTCAGCCTCGGCTACTAGAGCCTCGGCGTCAGAGAACAGTTTCTTGCGCATACGTTTGTGCATTCTGACATGAGAGACCCTCTCCTGGGCGAGGAGTTCTCTGCCGCAGCTATCACAGACAACAGGGCCCGACTCATCGGTGGGATTTGGGTCGGATGCGATCCTTCCTGCCGGCCTTGCTGGCTATGTGCAGCGTAATCAGACAAAGAGAAATAAGGTATTAAATCACTCACTATTTTCACGACAGGTTGTCGGTCCTGGCGTGAGTCGACCCGAACTCGAGGCTTGGGCACCTCCACCGTAATCAGAGATGGATAAAGGGAAATAAGGCATGTACTCACTACTTTCGCTGCTGCAGCAGGGCGCTGCTCTTGCCGCGAATAGGCCTGAGCTTGAGAGGCTCGAGCGGCATCGGCCTGCGCGAGCCGTAAAAGATGCTGTTTTCCCGCCAAGTGGGCACTCATAACGTCCGTCGGTAGGACATGTCCACAGGTGCATCTCTGGATGTCGTGCCGCAGCCGACAGCGCTCGCCTCGTTGGCAGCCCGCACCGATCGACGCATAACAGTACGTGGGGTTCGAACCTTTAGGCATCGGAACAGAGGCTTTAAACTTGATGAATAGTACGAATGAGAGTACTTTGGTCAAAGAAAACAAGTCAAAGGGACGGTCCAAGCACGTTTTAACGGCTCGGCAAACCGATCGATCGGCGATCAACACAAACGTAAACATATTCCCTGTAGGTTTAAATTGCGGCGCATTCTCTCTTCAACCACTCCAAGGCCCTCGGATCGTTCTGCAACAAAGGCGAAACCTTTTCAAATGTCTCGGCATGATAGGCATTCAACCAGCGCGTTTCCTCCGCCGTGAATATGTTTCGGTCGATGAGCCTGGTTTGTATCGGGCACCTAGTGGAACGACGTTGAATATCAAGCTTTAGAAACGAACACGGTCAATACCCACATCGTAACATGTTCAAAACCCAAGAACCCTTTGTCGCCAAAATTGTTGGGCGTATCCACTTTGCGAACGAGAACGATGGATTCTATACGGACGCCAAATTTTCCGTCAGCGTAGTAGCCTGGTTCGTTGGATACAGTCATGCCCGGCTTCAGGGGAGTCGAGTTGTACGCTGGACGCGCGGTAAGCAGGTGTAAAATACCCGACGGGAAGAACTTACCAATGCGAACACCCATGCCGTGGGGACCTTGTTCGGCGTTCAGAACAGCGCACAGGCAAAAAAATCGGCCGCACCTTCGTGCACATTGAGATAATGGCCCACTCCATGGCCCGTTCCATGACTTCACGGCCGTGAGATTCAAATCGCGGTTTCAACGGGGAACTAACCGATAATCTAATCCATCTTGCCACAACGCTTTCCGGGCGAATGCGTCGCTGCGAAAGGTTCGTTACAGTGAAAGACAAACCATATTCAGTCTCACAGAATAAATCCTACCATCCGAGGAATCAGCCATGAGCACAGGCAAAAGAGATGGCGGTTTTACCAGTCGTCCCAACCGGGAAAACGGCCGTGTCGATAGCGACGTGGCCCTGCAAGACGCGAGTAAAGGCCCTCTTTTCTTCGGCGTTCGGGGTGCCAAAGTGCTATGTTCGACACGGCGTCAGCAATCTTCCTGTGATTAACGAAGTATAAAAATATACCCAGGTCCTCGTAACATCCGTGGTGCCGTCGAAGAACTGGGCTGTTTAAGTTTAAGTTTATGGTCGGTTATCGCGAATACCTACTGGTTCAACTTACCTCCAGAATCACAAAGATACATCTAAAGAAGGGAGTCAATCAAGCGCTTGGAAGGGACGGACGTCAAGCAGAACCTGATCCAATTTAACCACGGCGCAATCATTCGGGTCAGGATCATAGTGGATAATTGCTATCGGAACATATAGTGAGTCGAGATGACGTTGAATTAGAAGGAAAAAAACATGTACCTCCGTTAGGGCCCGTTCCCGAGATCGTAGGGAAAGAGAGTCCGCGGAACAGTTCGAGTTCCCTGGCGGAGAATCAACGAACCATCGAAGGAATGTAGGAGTTACTGCTTACGATCTAAACTCCTCCAACTTATCGGCAACCTGACTCTCATTGAGCACGGCACCAGAGACAAGCTGTTCCTCGAGCCAGGAAAAGTATCGGGCCAACGCAGCGCCATCGCGAATATGGCTTTGGCGGAAACCCTCCAATTCCGTTTCATTTTTTATGGCTTTGAGTTGAGCGACCGGCGAGGGAATGAGAGCGTAGTTCCCCTGGATCGCGGTAAGGTTGGTGGTTCATTATATATGTAGAGGAAGGTACCCGGCCTACTGCCTCAGCCACGGCGAGACTCGACTTGTCCCCAAGTAAGACTTTCTACAGCGGGACGTAAGTCTGAGAATGTGTAGATGACAACGAAACCCACGTGTTTCTCATCCAAGTCGACCTCTTTTGCGAGGCGTTGAAGCTTGTCAAAGAAAGTAGTGTAATCCTGGATCACGACATCGTCTCCCAAGTTACGACGCGCCGCATCGTCCAGTTGCTTTGGGTTGATGAACAGGGTAACTTGATGGGCCGTGATGGTTGCATATGCGAAGAAGACCGGATTGTAAGCTATGTCCGCACCGCGCAGGTTGAACAGCCAGGCCACTTCATCCAGCATGGTAACCACCATCGCCTTGCCGTCCTTCTTGACGATTTCCTCGCGTAACCTCTTGATCTTGTCCGAGTGAGATTCACCTAGTAGAGAGTGAGGTTTTTGCGCTGGTCGTTGGCTCAGTCCTGACCTGAATACTTGACGTCGAGCGAAAACACTTGGCTAGTAGGCCGAGAGGGGCGGTCTTCTGCCCAGACGGAGTCTACTGGGTTTTTACTCAGCGAGACGAGTTCTGACCCCTGAGGCTTCAGGGCTTTGGTCAGGGCCTCGGCATCAACTGTACGCGATGAGCACAAGTAATTTCAGGGAAAAGCGACACAAACCGGCGGAGATGAGCGCAGAATCGATTCCGATACGGGAAGAAGGGTCGATTTTCTGGGGAATCGTAAGCCGAGTCCAGGAGTTAAATTGTTCTGCAGCCGACCTGGGATAAAAATTCCTGCCAAGTTGGGACATCTGTGGTATCGGTCAGCGATTGTCTTGCGTGAGAAGGGAATATCTCACCTGGGAGACCCTGTTTCATCAGAGTCCAATTTCTGGCGATGTCAGCCTCAGATGACGGACGGATAAAATGAATGCCTACTCATCCAACTGTTGCTCGGCCTGCAGGAAATATCTTCCATCGGTAAACAAGAAGGCCTCTTTGGGCGTAATGACCGCGCAGCCTAGCCCAAAATTTAATACCAAGACGCGTCCAACTACTGCACAGACACACCTGCAGAACCATTGAAACCAGAGATGAACGCTCGGCGTTCATCGCACTCGGCGAGATATTCACTCGAGTCTGTAGTTAATTAGCAGCTGTAGCATCTGCATGGATGTTCCCTCACGCTGGTCCTCGCTCGGAACTACAAAGGCCTGAACTTGCTCTTGAGCCAGCAGTTGACGGAGAGTCTCCAATCTTTGCGAGGTGTGGACTGTCTGGGAACCGGCGCCCATAGTGAGTCGTCTTGAGATGATAGTGGTGCGTGTGGGGGCCCGTGGTGCCAAGGCGGAGATGGAAGACCAGCGAAGGTTCCGAATTCCGCGAGCAAGCATGGATCTGCGTCACAGGCGCGTCCGTTTCAGGAAGGTGTTTCAGTTTGTCCCTGTATACTACGACTTTGATCTCGAGCTTAGCCGGCAACTCTCTCCTTCACGGGAACGTCCTGGAAATATTCCGAGAAAATTGTCTGGTTTCTTCTGCTGGTTTTTCGTTGTCATGGATGACAACCGAGGGGAAACCCGGCTTCAAGGATAACGGCATTTTGATTGACTGTTATCTAGATCGTCTCAGTCAGCTTCCTCCCGCGGCGGCAGTCCGAGTTCTGTGCCCCTCCGGTCAACCATGTCTACCTCAAACGAGTCCGACCTCCCCTCGTTCGATACGTCCGAATTTAAATACACTCAACCACCTCAACCGTCCTGGACGTTCGGTCAACCCATTACTTCCACTGAAGAAGGCAGAAAGTGGGCCGAACAGGAGAAGGAAGGGTGGAAGAGTTTTGATATTTCAGCTGAAAACCCGAGGTAGCTTTCCTTTCGCTGCGAGGTGGAATGTTTTCCCTCACCAGCGTAAACAGGTTCATGTATTCGTTGTGCACTTCGGGTATCGCGCCGCGACCTGTGGCCTTTGTTTCCACAATCGCAGAGAATGGAGCCGAGAACCTGGCGCCATTTAGGTACGCCGACCGTCTATCCTCTATTTATCACACGCTAAGTGTGTTCATTCTAGTTGGTTCAACCAGGTCGCCCACTTATTTATTTTGCCGCACTGTCACTGACGCGTATTGCGTAAGGTCTCCGCATTCCCCTCCGTGATATCTGTGTCTTGTCTGGCTATCCCCAGACACAAGGACACCGCCAGCAACATCAAGGCGACCAAAGGTTTTACCGTGAACATCATCAGCGAGCCCTGGGTTGCCCACGCGAATAGCTGCTCAATCGACGCGCCCCCCGGCGTCAGCGAATGGGCCTTGAGCGGATTAACCCGGGAGCCAAGCGTCAGTCGTTCTTTCTCGTGGAGTCGGTGTGACCTCAGTCCTTGGTCGTATTTAGATTTCAGTCAAGCCAGCTCGTGTGAAGGAGTCCGCTTTCGCGCTTGAATGCGAGGTTAGCTTGACCTTCTCTCGGTGTTTGATCCGAGCTCATCCATGCACACTCGCTCAGCTTTTACAAATTGTGGACATCAAGAACGACGCCGGGGCGATAACAACCAATCTTATTCTTGGATCTGTCAAGTACGTCCACGTCCGCAAGGCCGTTTTGAACGACAAGGGAACTATCGATCCGGCCAAGTTGATGCCCGTGGCAAGAATGGGTGACACCACCTTTGTTACAGTCAAGGACGGTTTCCGCATTCCGAGGCCTGTGTGGGCAGACGAAAAGGAAACCATCGAGAACCTGGCGTTGTTGTGAACTGTTAATTTACGTGGCTACATACGAATGTTGTAGGCAAATTGAAACACGATTTTTCAAACTCAACCAACTCAACCTCAAGCCCGAGATCGCCGGATTCGAACCAAGGATCAGTGCGATAAGTGTCCTCGTTACAAACGAAGGTGGGTTTGAGTTCTACATAAGCAATTGACACTATCCAGATCTAACTATGACGGCCGGGAAGTAACCTAATCTCGAGCGGGCGAAGCAATCCATATAAAATGCATCCAGTGAGAAATCCAACCACCAGGCCGATATCCCCGGTGGCCTTTGCAACGGGTCCAATATACCAAGTTTGTGCCATGAATGGGACGACGAGAGCAGAGGAGCCAAAGAACGCTAGAAGCGCAGCTAGGCCGGGCGGGAGTTTTCCATGCTGGTTCCAGTCTGCTACACGGTATCTAGCCCAGTCGCAACGACGGAAAACGAAGTGTTCAGTGAGTACGATGGCCGAGAACGAGGCGGACCAGTAGCCGACGAGATCTGAATCCATTAGATTATGCAGCCGATGTGCTATGCCTCGTACCGAAGAGAGTCACAAGGACGGCATAAAATCGCGTCTGTCCGACCAAGGCGAGAGGGATACAGCTCGAAAACCAAAGAAATCAAATTTATGCCGTTCAAAAAATCTGAGCACCCACATCCCTGTCGCGAGGATAGCGTACACATAACGAGGCACCTTGGCGAACACGCTGCTAACATTCATCAAGCTGATTCCTATTCCAAAAAAAAAACTTGGTTGGGCGGTCGGACGATAACCTCGTCCAGACGCACCGAAGGAGTACATAAGGGGTGCGGTTGGCCCCGGGATAGAGAGAGCCATGAGGACCACGAGAAATTGACCAAAGCGTCCTGTTGGCTCGAGGACAGCAGAAACCAAACCGCCGAGATTGTTCCCTTGATCATACCCTATGTTCCAAGAAGGGACACTCGGTGCAGCTGCCGCAAATGCAGCCCCCACGACATGTAATATGAGCTGCAAGATTATCCGTTGAGTATTTGGGAGGAGATAGAGCGCTTGGTACTTACACTGGGAAGGAAAAGCCCGAGATAAGTGTACGTAAAGATCCGGAGGCTGAGGGAAGCTAACTGTTAATTCGCACTGGCCAAGCGGCCACAAAGTACATACCTCGATGCCTTCGCGTCGTGATAGACCCCGTAATCGGGTGTCATAGTGCACCAAGATACGTCGGCGGCGGCGACAGTCGCCGCGAAGGACAGAACCGAGGCTGCGGAGGGCACTAGATAAGAGGGTGCCGAAGCTAGATGGTGTCCCCCCACTCCTAGCATGACGCAAATACCAATTAGGGTAGGGATCCAGGCGACCGCTTCAAACCTGTACGACGTCAGAGTCGGGTAGATTGGAACCAGAATATCCACCAACAAATGTAATATTCTATAGCCGCAGAAGCTGACCTAGTCGAGCGCGTGAGGAGTGTGCAGTATTCATGAAGCCCAAGGGTTTACCACCAATGAAACGAGTGCAATGACGATAATCCCAGTAGCGGGGGTAAGATGGTTGAATACTTGAGCGAGCATTTGCCCGCCGATTATCACATTGAAGAAAATAAAAATCATCATGGATAGCACGTTGAGAATGCTGGGAATAGCGGCGCCGTAGACCCTAGTCGAAAATAAATTTAAAATTGAGCAGCAATGGGCGCAGGCAGCTTTACCCCCACGAAAAGCGTCTGACCCCGTAATTAGCCTCGAGATGGCTGAACGATAGCAAGAGCTCACGCTTGAACCATGGCGCGCGTGCCCAATTTCGGACCGAATATCGCGCTAGGAGGGCAATCAGCATTTTGCAGGTGACACTACAAATGGACAGACAAATAGGCGGGAATAATGCAGGAACTTTATTAGGACTGTTAGCGTGTTGAATTCAACAAAGTATCGAACAATCCCCACAGTGCATCGGTGACGAGCAAGTTGATGGCTGTATTCGAAAAGGAAAGTTTGAAAACGACAGGACCACCAGCTCCGATAACGAGACTGACGGCACAGTCAGACGACTAGAATGATACGGCAAGCCAACCTCTCACTTCGTTACATTCAAGTTTGATGAAAACCATAGTAGGAACAGCTGGTAGATGCGCGGATCCACACGCTCCTCCCTAGGGATCGGGGCGATACTGGGTTGATTATGGTCAGTGAAACGGGCGGGATGACATACGAGACAACCAACCCGTGAGTTTCAACTCCCCAACGCCGAAGGAGTAGCGTCAAACGTTGAAAGAAATTTGGATGTGCAGTCTCAGAGTCGCCCTTCTCGAGAGACGGGGTCATGGTGGACAAGAAGGGAGAAACGGGCCATAGTCAGACTAGTTGGGTCCAACTTCCTCTGACGTACTAAAGCTTCTTGTGCTGAGGTTCAGGCGAGTAAGTCCACAGATTAGAAAATTATATGGGTTGGTTAAAAATACACATGAATGAGAACATTGCGGCCGTCATCTGAAAAATTCATTCATCTCTCGTTTCATCTCCTCCGCATCCGCGAAAAGTGTTGTTGTGGATATGCTGCTGACGGTGCGCGGCTCGTCAGCTTGCTGATGCGCTCCATGACGTCCTTTGCAAGGAAAACGGTATCGCTGTCCTCCTCGTATGTCTTGTGATGCTCGTCGATGAGCTCTATGATATGGACGTCCGCGGGATGGAGCGTCCTGCACTCCAGATATCGGAAGATGTGGATGAATTCATGTCTAAAGGTCATGTTCAATAAATGCGAGTCAAGGAAAAGGGACTTGAATACCGAAATATTTTAACGTCGACGGTGGTAAGGGCTGAGGCGGGGGTGGTCAAAGAAACTGCAAACGAAACAAAGAAGAGGTCAATTGTGACACATATTAGCACACGACGAGTGCACACACCTTGCACAAGCCTGATGGTTCCGTTGACTCTGGCAATCGCAAACTGTCCGTCTTCCACTGAAGGTTGCGCATAACGAATGGTCTCTCCGAGCGGCGGGGGAAATGTGTACGGTGCGGCGTAAGCAAGAGACATTTGGTGGGTGGAAGAAGCGTTGCAGGGAGACGATTGGGATTTATATGTAGTTCCGCAGGGTCATGTTTTAACTCCTTTAGCCAAACGCACTAGGGGCACGAGGCAATTGAGTCCTGAGATCTATGTATAGTGTAAGAGGCCGTAGACGTCCCCGTTCCCGTTGTCATTGGGTGCAAGCTAGATTGCTGGCTCCTCCGATGCCTCGGTGTCCTGAGATGGCCGCAGGGGTGCATCTTCCATCGCTCAGGGTCACTTGCGGGCGGAAAACACGAACAAATCTCCTAAAATGGAACTCCGCACCTTCCGCCATGACCTTTTCGAAGGTTCTTCCTCGTTCTTCCTCGAATTCGTGGCGCTAAATTCGGTCTTCATGCTATCGCCGGTTTTTGTAACAGGCGACAAAAATCGTTGCTGTGAAGCCGACGTTGCTCCCAAGGCAGTTCAATGCGCCGTCTTTCGCTTATGCAATTGCCATCTCGACCTCAAAAACGCCTCTGTGGTTAGCTTTTTCGGGTTGGGTCCGTCACTGCGTCAGCTGAAAGCTGTATCTTAACTATTGTTAACCGTATTGTTAGCTGGGCCTCCACGTTCGGGGATCGTTACCGATGACGATCCGTAAAGCGCCAGTTTCTTCAAGCGGTATGTAAGTATCTTCAGAGACTGCTGCTCCAGCGCTCACAGTGTCATGGGATATCGGTGTCAATATGGATTCGAAGCTACAGACTATCAAAGATTGCGTTTCTTGATTGCCAATCCTTCAAGAGTCCCTGTGAAAGGGAGGTTCAGTATTGGTTCAGAACGTCCCAACAGTCTGGCGGTGTTGTACAAAATTTGTACAAACGACAAGCTCCTCTGCACAAGATTGATATTTTCAACCGTCGACTCACTTAGTTTATTCTCGGTCTAGAGACGTTCTTCTCTTCTTCCATAACATCGATCAAGACGGGCTTGCAAGGGCCCAACCGCCGCCTCGGAATTTCCGGAGGTCCGCACACGAGCAACTGCAACGATTGCTTCTTCGTCTTATCGGCCGTCCGCCCATCGACTCGCTAAAATACAATGAACCTCATCAGACCTCATCGCAATTCCGAACTCTTGGTGCGCAATCTGGCGTCTTTCAGGACTGTTCCGAAAGATCCGTAAAGTTTGAACGCCTGAGCGGCAATTTCACGATTTTGCGCTGACTACGGCCTCGGTGCTGGGATAGAATTAAACCCTCTCCGTTCGGAACAAAGGTACTTTGTTGGAAGAGCGGGGCCCCTCATGATCAGAGGCCGGACCGAAGAGCGAATGAGAGCGAATGAGTGCGATGGATTGGCAGACAAATCTCGTTGCAAGGACATTGAAGCATTAGTGCAGTGCGGGGAAATGGCAGAATTTTACAGGCATATGTCGAACGGATTCGTGAATTCCCGATTCGACTTGGTGGATGGTCTCGTCTCTCTCGCTACAACGCGCTTTAAGGGCTCCGAACGGGCTCGTCTGGCACCTTCGCTGCACCAGGATGCACTTAGGCGGCCCCCTAGGTGTTGGAGGCGTCGCAGCAGATGCCTCAAGTATAATTTGCACTTTGTCCAAATAAGGCAATTTGCAGATAACGCGATTTTGGATGCGGGGATGGAGAGGTCCCAAACGATTCGGCCAACGCCTTGGTGGCAACGTGAAGCCCATTACAGATGCCTGTTAAGAAGTGAGAAGGTCCCTGTTAACGCCCATCCCCGCGTCTCATGCGAGCACCAATTTAGCGACTGCGAACGCCTAGAAGCGACATCCGCGGGCAGCAGCGGGGCTTATCAATTTTGCTGAGGCGAGGGTGGTGACCGTGTCAGCGCGGTCTGTCATTTTTAGCAAAGTACAGCTACGAGAACACTGGTTACTCCATGTCGATATCCCTATCGGGACGGTGCTCAGTGTCGTGGTCCTCTGATTGCTCGACGCCAATACTGCCAGCAGGTCGCCAGACATTGCCCGAGGTCGCTTTCCAGAGGCGGATGCGACCGTCGTTCCCAGCTGAAGACAGCACCGTGCTGTAAAGAGTGCGGCGTCAGTATGAAGCGGCTTGGCTTCGGCGAACAGGAAACGTACCCAGTAATATTCCACTCCACCCTCCCCACTGCCGATCTAAACACGAGGAACCTCGCGTCAGGTCGCTTCCCGAAGCGAGAAGGAAGCTAATTAACGCACTTGTGCTGCTCAAAGTCCGCGACAACGCTCGCTGTCCACCTCCCATCCTCAGCGTCGCCCATGTCATCATCCGCCTCCTCGCCCGGCTTTACGCGCCAGATGCGGACGTGTCCATCCCTGCCGCCTGTCGCAATAAGGTGGTAAGACCGCCCGCACGAAGGCGCCCACGACACGGACGTGATCGCGGAGGTAGAGGGCCCGCTGGGATCTTGGTCCACGAGCGCGCCTTCCACGGCGGGAGACGGGTCAAGCGTCAAGATGGTCGTAGGGCGGTTTGAGGACAGCTGGATGATCTGGGGTAGAAAGCGAGGATCAGGAGGCCGTAAGGAACACGGCAGAACACCAACTTTAATGACACCAGTAGTACCGCTCCCCGCGGCGATGATCTCTCCCCAATAGCGGTCCTTGCACCATGAGATGCACCACCCGCCGTCTGCTTCGCGGTTACCCAAACCGGGGCGGGGTAGCGCGGACGAGCTCTGCTGCAGGCCTTGTTGAAGGGCCTGGGCGATGAGAGGGGCAGATGCACCATCAGTGCTGGAGCTAGTTTGCGTAGGGGTCGCGAGGGCATTGGTTTGCTGAGCGCGAGTAAACGGCGACGTCGATGGGCTCTGCGGCAGGGCTTGGACGTCGGCCTCTTCTGAAAGTTGCCACGTTGTTAACGAGGGCTGTTCCAGGCATTCATAGATTCGGAGGTGATTGTCCGAGGATATTGAGGCCTGCATGGCGTTAGTCTGGGTACCGATGCGGTGGACGTTAACGCACCAATTTCAGACCAAAGTGATGCGGCGCGAATTCGACTGCTCTTACTGTTCCACGCGCTTCAGGCAGGACTGCGCGTTCAATCCACCTTGAGGTGGAAGGGCCAGGAGTCTGTGATTGCGACGCGTGTCCGTTAACTTGCTGCGTGTCAGGCAGCCCATTACTAGGGGTTTGCTCCCAGACTTTCACAGTTCTGTCGAACGACGAAGAGGCGATTATAGTGCCGAATTCGGGGTGTGCCCAACTGATTTTGGAGACTGCCGCGTCATGGGCCTAGGATGAAGGTCTTCAGATGAACCAGGGTCTCTCTGGCTGACCAACCTTCCAGTCGTCCTCGAGAGCCCAACTCCCGTTGGTCTCGTCGAGTTGCCAGAGCTTTATTCTGAACCAAAATGAGTGAAAAAATCGGTCGAGACTGGAAACAACTCAGACCGCTGATCAAGACTACAAGTCGCGAGTCTAAGACCGTAGAAGTCATAAGACGCGTCGGTCACCAAGTCATTATGCGCGTTGGGAATCAGGCCAGTCTGAATCATTGAAATGGAAGACGGCGGTTTGGTTGGAGAGAGCAAGGCTGTAGACTTTGAGAAATAACAATGCCAAGCTCCGCGATCACGTGCGCGTAGGGGAAAGTAAATTAGTAGCTGCACATGCGCTTGGCTGGATTTTGAACCTTTTGGGAGATAGAAATCCTACGAGTCTAATTTCTTACCAACTTTGCTATTTCTTCTTTCTTTTTGGCTTGCTGTTCCACGGTACAAACTCAAGATTCGGCAAACTCGGCAACCGTGCGAAACGCTGTCTGTTATCAATGACTCGGAGTTGACTCGGACGCCTGCGGACGCCCACCTCGTCGACCGATAGTCGACAATAACTTGAACTCAGTCTGTGTTCATAGAGACCTACCACTCCCTGCGACTCAGACTGTGGCTCTCGATTTTCTTTTTGGCGACAAGTAACGGTCCCGCGCAGTGGCATTGTCGAGGCATTGTTGCACCACTGCTTACATACATAACAAAGACGTCCTTGTCCTCTGCCCGTGCCCTATTTCACCGTCGTTCTCGTCTGCACCACGTATCGAACCATGAGTCGCAAATCCACCAAAGGCAAGACAACTCAAACGCCGAAAACTGAAGACGTCGACTTCAAAGCCTTCCTCAGCTCCCAACAACCTCCGCCTCCTTCGAATCCCAGTTTCTCCTCCACCACCCATCGTTCGTTCAGCCAAGAGGAAGAGATACCTCTGCCACCGCCGGACGCTGTCCACAACAGGTCGCTGAAACCTGTCGGAGATCCGGAGGAAGCTCTGAAAGCACTATTCGGTGGAAGTACTCATCCCGATTCAAGTCCCTCCGCTTCCGAAGATCCGGATGGAGTCGTCAGTGGCTTCCGCAAAGAGGTCCGCTTATTGCCTCACCAGATAGCGGGTCGTGCTTGGATGTGCGACAGGGAAGATTCCACAAAGAAGAAAGCCGGTGGAATCCTCGCAGACGACATGGGGTATGTCTTGCCTGCTTCTTCCAAACTTGGTACACATACATTCCTTACAGGGTCGGCAAGACGATTCAGGCTCTCACGTGTATCGTTGACCGGCCAGCAACGAAAAGAGACAGAGAAGAGGGATGGAGTAGCGCTACCTTGTTCGTCATAATCACATTTTCGTCGCGACTTGGTACTGATAGGCGGACAGGGTGGTTTGTCCGCTGGGGGTGCTACAACACTGGGGAGAAGAGATCACAAAGGTCACTGTGGGTCTGAAAGTAGTTCAGTACCACGGAACTGCGCGAGAACGACAGAAAGGTTGATCGCGTTCGCAATGATATGGATTGTACCTGACACAAGTTTTTTGCCAGTTGCACCCCTTGTTCGCGATGCGGATGTTGTTTTGACTACGTATGGCCTTGTATGCTCGGAGCGCTCGACAGTAGTTCCGGACAAGCCTGAGAAAGGTTCCGTCCTTTACACGACCAGATGGTGGAGAATTATTCTGGGTATGTCTTATCTCGTTGCTCACTCTGGCACTCGTCGTTGATTCGCCGCAGACGAGGCGCATACGATAAAAAACCGGGCAACCAAGACTGCCGAGGGATGCTTCGATTTGCGGGCGAAGTTCAGATGGTGCTTGACCGCGACTCCAATGTAAGTGCAATGTTCAAAGTGTGCTTTTTACGCGCCGTAAATCATCTTTCAGGCAAAATAAAGTTGAAGAATTCTTCCCGTTGCTCAAGTTTCTGCGTATCAAGCCTCTGAATGAATGGGAGCGTTTCAACACACTCATCGCCCAACCTCTTTCAAAGGGTCACAGTGGAGGCTCGTTGGCGATGAAGCGCCTTCAGGTAATATGTCTTATGTTGATTGACCGCCTACTTATAAAATCCCTGCATAGGTCGTTCTCAAGCACGTAATGCTGCGTCGTACGAAGATCGAACTCGAGTCCCTTCTTAAACTCCCTCAACGCAACATCGTCATCCTTCGCTGCAAATTCGACCCCTCGGAACAACAATTCTACACTGCGCTGAAAGCGAACGTGCAAACTCTGATTCAAAAAATCATGGCAAAGAAGAGTGGAGGGAGTGCGTACATGAACGTTCTCGTTTTATTGTTGAGGCTACGGCAAGGTCAGCATCATTTTCTCCCGTTTTTCGAATTCAACACTCTCAATTCCTGCGATCTTCAGCTTGCGATCACCCGTCTCTCGTCCTGGATAACTATGAGACGGAAATGGACGACGCGAATCCTGGCGCCATTCCCGGCATGTTATCCAATGACCGAGACTTCGAAGATGACGTCGACACCGGCAAGCCAAAGTGCCAGATGTGCACAACCAGGTCGGAGATCTTTCAGTTGCATTCGTGCTCCGCACATACTTATTTCCCTTCCATCCAGATTAACCCCTCGAAATATCGCAGACAACGCGTGGCCTGGTCACTGCATCAACTGCGCTGCGTTGAAAGTGCAGGCGCAGAACCTACGCAGTCCGATGCGAGCTTCAGCGAAGATACGCGCGATTGTAGGGCTGATCAAGCATATTGCCGCGAAATCGGGTGGTCAGGAAAAGACCGTGATATTCTCGCAGTTCACCGCCATGTTGGACGTCATTGAACCGTTCCTCTCGGCCATTGGTGTCGATTATGTTCGCTGTAAGTATATCCTTCGAGCTAAGTCTTTGATGCTCACTTTCCATAGACGATGGCTCGATGTCCGTGAAGGAAAGAACACAAGCGCTCGTAGAAATCGCTCAAGATCCCCGCAAGACAGTGATGTTGGTTTCTTTGAAGGCGGGTGGCGTGGGTATGTTGTGTTATTCAACTTCTGTTGTGGCCCGAATTGATTCGGTCGTTGTTCAAGGGCTCAATCTGACCGCATGCAACCACGTTATTCTGGTCGACATGTGGTGGAACCCAGCGGTCGAAGTAAGCTCGAGCCTTTAGCTGTCCCGTCGATCCCAATTAATCGTGCGCAGGAACAAGCCTTCGACCGAACCCATCGCGTAGGGCAAACACGCAACGTCCACATCTACAAGCTCAAGATAAACGACACCGTGGAGGACAGGATATTGGAGGTAAAGTTCTTTGACGCGATTTTCAACCATTCATTCATCTTCACCCTTTAGTTACAAGCAAGGAAACGGGAGTTGACGAAGATTGCCCTCAGTGGCAGTCATGTAAAGAACAAGGAATTGGGGATGCATGAACTCCTTGAGCTGTTCAAATAGTTGTATAATGTATGTGAGATCTTGTACTGTATGTATTTGCAAAAACGATTCAGACTGGTACATAAAAGTCGTCCTACTTCATATGATCAGGTAGTGGGCACACATCACGCCACTCCGGCCCATAAGCCTCTTCTCGTAGCTCTATCTGATACGACCGCTCGTCGGCTTCCGTCCATACGCGGGGTCGATCCGAATCCCAACCGGAGTCTGATTTGTCTGACTCCCAGTCACTCCCCTCGGTATCGGGTTCCCGATATTGCCAGGGTCTGTGAGCCCGGGGAACTGACCACGGCGCCTTGCCAGTGATCTTGCTGTATACCACCACGCTGTGGCCGTCGTCGACGTCCAACCACTCGACTGGCAAATAGTCCGCCACGTCGTCCCCGGCTCGCTCTAGATGCCCCCTTAGCTGCTTCTCCAGCTTCCGGCGACAGCTTCGTCGGAGGTGCACCTCTGATGAGTGTGGGACATCGAAATGAAATCCGAGCCGCTGAATGAGCGGAAATTTTTGTGTGAGAGCACTCTTGAGAGACGGAGAGTTGTCCCAGGGAAGAAAGTCGTCGAGGACTTTATCAAGGAGCTCGCTGATCCCATCAGAACCCTCCTCGTACAGCCGTATTCGAAATATAATCGTAGTGAGATTTGGTGCTTGAAGAGCCTTCAACACCTGCTCGACTTGATGGTTCGAATGATGGTTCGAGCGATGATAACGTCTCGAATCATGGCGGAGCCAAACCGTGAGCGTCTGGAGAGCATGAAGCACAGGGAGACGGCCGGCCATCCGAATGATTTCGGGATCGACTATGGCGAAAGTCAACGGAAAGCTTGAGCAACAACGAACTCGACTCACGCAGTTCTTGCGTAAACGTTGGCTCGATAATAAGATTGACGAGGGATGAGGCGCTCGTGGAGAGAAGTCTCTCCATTGCCAGTACGGAGCACGGATCGCACTCGTTACCATACCCGAAGCCTCCAATGTCCAGGGACTTCAGCCCCGTAGGCGGAGATTGTTGCAACAAGTAAAGGATGGGATCCACCGCGTCCAAATCGTACGGTTCAGATGCTGTGATAGCCAGGTCCTCAACCTCGGCTAGGTTGAAGGTACTAGGCTGAGGCGGTCCTCCGGGGGCTGAATCGGGTGAATCGTACAACTGTATGTTCACGAGTGATAACGCCTTGAGATTTCCGAATGCCGCCAAGAAGTCGGCGAGGGAATCTAAACCATTGAAGAATAAGTTTTCAACATGGACCCTCCTGACACTTGGAAATAGATGCGCCCAGGCGGCCGCCGCCTTTCTCAAATTCGAGCAGTCCACACAAAAGTTGTGACAAAACCATTCGACGGTCGAGACGTTAGGTAGAGGAATGAGGGGCGGGACAGTTGTAACGTCTAGTTTCGAGGTGTTGGGCCCCCGATGGCGTCTGAGCCACGACGCGTCAGATTGGGAGAACTTGACTCGCTTGACAAGGGTTACCAATATCGGCGTCCTACTAAGCATGTCAAGCCACCGGGGAAAGTTTTCCGAGCAGGCAAAGTGCACGACGGAAAATAGGTGTTCCACGGCCAAGAACCGCGTGCCTTTCGAGGCCAGAGCCAGGGCCCGTAAAGATGCAACGTCCTTCGTGCTGTGTCCAACGATTTCGCGTGCAATTTCTAGAGGAATGCGGGCCCCTGCAATTGATATGAGCGCGTCGGAACGGCCAGGAATAAGGGCACACTTACAAGGGAAAGGCTTGGGTTCCTCATCTTCGGTGTCACTCATGAAGTCGTTCGTGCCACCGATAAGGTAGGTAAGCTGGCTCGTCTGGTCAGTGAAAACACTGAAAGAAAAGGACCCGCGATCGGAGGAAACCTCCAAGTGCGGAGGAGCGGGGGGAGAGCCGTAAGCTCCGTAGCTCAGACGCGTTTTGCGCGTCGGACCCGTCGAACTCGCTGCGGACGTCCGCACGCGCTGATGTGAGCGGGAGGCCGCGCTCGACGCGTCAACGGGGGAGGGGGAGCCATAGGCTCCGTAGCTCAGACGCATCTTGTGCGTCGAACACGCGGCGACGCTATGCACCTCGAGCTACAGAGCAGCTCTGAGCGCGTGGCTGCTGGAAACAAGACCCGCAGAGAGAAGGAGAGCGCGCACGAAGCGCGCTACCAACTCCACACGCTGAAATAAATCCCCTCCCCCGCGGTACAGAAGTGGCTGAAAAATACGCACATGTGTGAGAACTAAGAAAGGAACAGGGACGCGGAGGGTGAACGAGAAAGAACGACACAGCGAGAGGTTGGTCGTAGTAGAGCAAGAGAGTCGTCTCGGACTTGTCTCGGACTTGCCTTTCTCGGACATCCGGCCCTTGCACCGCCACTTGATTCGCCGTTCCTCCTCTCAACCCCTCAACGAATCCACATCGAATTTTTTGCGATTTTCTGTATCTGCCCAACCAGGTGCAGTTGCGCAGACTTGGATGCCAGCTAGCTTTCTGAGAATCAACTTTGCCAATTTTCGAATGGCCTGGGCCCACCTCAAAATCACGCGCCACCGGCGCAACGCAAGCGCAACGTTTGAACACCTTTAAATTGGTCTCGCCCTTGAGGAGATAGGAGAGCACTGGATGACTTGACGAAATCACGAACGTTACGCTTTATCCATTCTTGAGATACTTTGTGCACAGCTCTATCCAATCCCAGCTTTCAGCGCTCCACTTCCTTGCCTTCGCCGTCCATGACCTCCAGGTCCGCCACACCAGTCTCCACTCCGCCCCTCTCCACCGACGGCCTCCTGCGCGCCCATGCCTCGGCGCAGGACCCAAAGCTAGCTGCCCTCGAGCAGGCCATCACCGAGCGCATCGGCCTGAAGACCCAGAACGAGCAGCTCTGGAAGCTCGTCGAGAAACAGCGCACTGGGTACAACCAGATCATCCAGGAGCTCGAGCGTATGCGCTCCGAGCGCGATGCGTACAAGACGAAGCTCACTGCGGTCGTTACTCCCGCAGACCGCAGACCAGGGGCAGCTGGGGGCGCGCAGCACGCCGGGCGAGAGGCGATGCCTCCCGCGGATGCGGATGGCGATCCAGAAAGCCCGTCTACCCCTCGCCCTTGACCACGACCGCCGATAGGCGTCTGGTTTCCAACAACTATCTGTATTCGCCCTCCGACTCGGACCTCCGCTTAGATTCCGTATCATCACCAGTCGACCCCGACGCCCCCCGCTGGCCGGTCCTATCATCATCCACGTACGGGTGGACTGTATTTGTATGCGCTCCTCTGACTTGACGAACCGCCAACCCATTGTAACTTTCTACTCTGCACGACTATCGAGCGCCTCGCTAGCATCTTTGCATCCAGAAAGGAACTTATTTCGGCGGCGATGGATCATCTATCCATCTTCAATTGGACGGTTGCATTGGCGGGAGCAGCACAGTATCATCAAGGTGCTATAGCTACTGGCAACTAAATTGTTGAGGCAATACTACTGAATCGAGATCCTGAAGGAATGACGGATACTGAAGGTACGGCCGCTGGCGCTAACAACGTAGGTAGGTGATAGCATTGAGCGCAAGGCCTAGCCGCCGCCCGACGGGAAGGGACGCCAGGTCGGCGTAGCGACCATCGCTCTCAGTACACTTTTGAGTGGACATACGGGCGGTGAGTATGAGAGTCGCCCGAGCTGAACTCTTCGTCGAGCTGGTCCCAACTCTGGTCCTACTAATCGAAAAGAAACGAGATGAAAGTATCGCATCGTCAAATTTTTGGCGGTACAGGCTTGGACCCAGAACGTTGTTTTTTTTCCGGCGGAATCGACGACCTCAGGCTCAAGCCCGGAGACCTTCACGCGGCTTCAGATCGCCGTCGTACGCGTGGGTACCCATCGCGCCGTGGCCCGTCGACGTTGGGTTTGTCGCCGTGGGCAAGTCGGCGGACAAGTCGGCGGCCGACTTGCCTTGGAATTCGAGATATCGAATAGATCTCCTCCTAAATTATAAGCGCAAAGTTGGGCTGTCGCTGTACTCCACTCGGTGACTGGACCGATTGTTCGCATGAATCGCATCGCCGTGGCTGCGCCTCAAGCCAGGATATGCAGTGATACAGGCACTTATCTCGACAAAGGTAGACGGCAAACGGGGTGCTGGGGGCCAAGGCGAAGAGGATTTGGCGAATATCTTCACGGTCCCACCCTAAGAGGGCGGAGAAGGTGAGATCGACCGGCTGATTCAATTTTCAAGGCGGCGGCGAGTATGTAAGTGAATCTTCTGCGATAATAACCTTTTGTGCTCTTCCTCTCCGCGTGAGCAGGGAAAAGGAAGTGACGGCGTTTCTGAGCAAGTACTTCATTTTGTCCTCCGTCACTGGCAGTCTCTGTCGCGTGATTTTTTATAAAAACACGAATACGGTGCAATTCTTTCCGCGTCGTCTGCTTCGTTGCAGAGATAGACCATAGGGAGACCTATCCAAGGAAATGCGACAGCAGCGCGCGCAGGTCACTCGAGGATCCACAACTTGAAGTGGAACTCTTGGGGTTGGGGGAGGAGAGAGTCGACGTATGCCTATCGATTAAAATAATTGCGGCGATTTATTATTTATGGCGGTTGAGCCTTCGAGAGTAAGACGTGAGCTAGAAGCTCATATTTCGCAGGAGTTCAGGTAGTCTCGCAAACAGACTCTATATAAGATAGTCGTTCACACCTATAATAGAGAGTCCAGGAAGCTTTCAAGGCTTCCTGATTTGAAATCGATCGCGAAAGCGATTGGACAAGCCACCGAACCTAACTTGACAGGAAAGCGGCTTATGCGGCAACAGGTCCGATCCTGATGCGGACGGAAACGGGTCAAAAAAACGCTCAACGTCCGATCACAATGCGTACAAAATTCCACAAAAACGACGTGATGTTCGATCCAGACGGCGGACGGAAATTTCGTATGTGCGTCTATGTCCGATCCTTGTGCGCACGGAACTCTAGAAAATCGCGGTTTCAGCCGAGTTTCAGGGCTCTCCGAGGGTTTGCCGAGGGTGATGGACGAAAATTTTGTCCCACGCGTACAAATTCACTCTCTCGCAGCCAAAAAGGCACCCTCTCGCAAAAACAGGTCCGATCCGCTTTGCGCACAAAGTCGCTCGAAAAATGGGCACCCCGATCGTAATGTGGACAAGATGTGCCGAAAAGCTGACGTACGGAAACGGCCAAATCAGCGTGATTCGGATCGGACCTCTTGCGGCATAAGCCGCTTTCCTAACTTGACTCTTGATGTCGGCGACGGAAACCAGGAGCACGAAGCCTTCGCCTGTGCCGCTGCCGACAGAGGCGATACCGGTGTTTGAGGGTGCTCAACCTGTTCCTCCACCGTGTTCAGGCGAACGCGCACCTACCGCACCCACCGCTCCAGCCCCTTGGTTGCAGATTCCCGCCCCGCGCTACAACTCATTTTATTTCTTCAACTTTATGACCCGGGAATCGAAATGGGTGAATCCTACGCCGTGGACATCCTACTTCTGCCCTTCGTGCAATATCTATCATTACCTCAATTCCGAGACCCAGGAGATTACGTTCACAAATCCTCTCGCACCCCCAGAACCGGAAGGCTTTACCGCACCAGCGGTGGAGCTCTCTCCCTTCGCCTCGAAGCTGGGGACCAATTACTGTCCCGAGGAGGAGGAGGTCCTCGAAATTCGCAACCACCTCGCCGCTCCGTTCTCCAGTATGACGACCCTGAATCGTCGAGCCGACGAGTTCGAATATGGCCGACGTGACTTGTACCAGCAGTTACAAGCCGTTTACACTTATGTGCAAGCTCACATGGCCTTACTCACTCCTGTCCGACGCTTGCCGCGCGATATCATCCAAGAAATATTCATAGCTTGCCTCCCAGAGGACAGAAACTGTGTCATGAGCGCGTTGGAGGCCCCCGTTCTCCTCGGACAGGTGTGCAGTTCATGGAGAACAATCTCTCTATCAACTCCACGCCTTTGGGCCCGCCTCCACATCGTCGAGCCTCTACTTCCACGGGAGCCTTCAGTGTCCAAGCAGCTCCTTCATGCGGAGAAGCATGCGCAGCGGATAGAGACGACCAAGGCTTGGTTGGCACGATCCGGAGAGTGCCCTCTATCTTTATCCTTCTCGTCCGAAAGTTCTCAATGGGGCGCGGAGGGCGTCGATGCTCCGAATATTTTCTTCCAAGTCCTCGTCCTCTTCGCACGCCGCTGGCAGGATATCCGTTTAGTAGCATCACCCGGGGCTTTAATGCACCTCTCCTGCCTAAGGGAAGACGATGTACCCATGCTGAAGAGTCTGGACATACGCGAGCTCAGACCCCCCACAGAATTCAATGCGGTTACCCCCTGGGAGTACTTTGGACTCCTTAGTTCTCCCAAAATGTCTTCTTTCACCATCCACGGCGGTTTCCAGGTTGCTTCCCTCCTTCCTCTGCCCTGGGGGTCTCTGACTTCCCTCACAATCTTTGGGTGGGGGTCGTCCGACCGATTAAACAGGCACCGGGCTCTGGAAATTCTCCGCAAGTCTCCTCGGCTGCGGGTGGCCAACCTGGGCATCACCGATGAAGACGGAGTCTCCGCGCCTGCGGTCGGGGAATGTGATACCGCTCTTGAGCTTTCGGACTTGCATTCGCTCCGCATCGTCTGCGACCCTTGGATTTTCATTGATAACAGACTCTTCAGTCACCTCAATCTGCCCAAACTTCGAAACCTCAGAGTCGATATCAGGTCGCCAGAGGCGGTCCCCGCCGACATCTATCTCTTTCCTTTCCTCAGAGCTTCGCCACAACTGCAGAATTTAGAAATAAACTTCCACCGATTCAGCAAACGGCAGCTCATCGACCTTTTTGCCGCATTACCGTCCACCATTCAAGAACTCCGACTACTCGATTCCCCTGATGGTTCTCTTGGAGAAAATACGCCTGACGACCATACGCTCGCGGCGCTGATCCCTACACCCGACCGACCTCTTGACGAATGCTGCCCTAACCTGGCGGTATTTGACATCACTTATAGCGTCGACGTCTCGGATGAAGCACTCCTCCGCTTCATCACTGCTCGCATGGCAGTCCAGCCAGCCGCCCTTCGGCGCGTCCACATTCGCTTCGATCGCTTGAGGCAGCTTGACATTTGCGCAAACCTCCAGCTCTTTCTGGATAGTGGACTCGAAGTCGCACTCGAGTACAATGATGACCGTCCTGTGGATTTGTCCCCTTGGAGGGGTGTAGAGCAAGACCTGGTCTAGAGTTTCTACCGACATCCCATCTGGAGACAGACTTCGATTGGCGTAATGATGTTTCCCGGTATCAAAGCTGCATCTGCAACCCTAGTTCGCTGTCCTCCACGAGAGCAGAAGGACATATTGTACTCTACCGAGTCTACGGTGTTCCACAATGTTCTATGTCGCCTGTACTGCGTCCGGTGAAAGTCCTAGGCCTTTGCGTCTGCTCGAAGTTAGTTAGCTACTACAACTTGCGAGGTACGAGCAAAAAAAAATGTAGAGTCTCTTTAGTTAGCTCCTGGCAGAATATCACGGTCACTTGTAATTTTCTGCTCTGAGGTCTTGACAATCCGTGCCCAATAGTCAAATATCCTTCGCTAACGAGTTCTCGGCACCGCAAAATATCGCGCGAGGCCGCCGAAGCGGCGGAGGGAAATATATTTTGGGTCGACGTGGCAGTGCACCAACGAAGATCGGCGCGCGCGATCACCCCTGCTTCCTTCCTTCCTTCACTCCTCCTCCGTCCTTCCTCCGCACTATAGGGTGCCACGAACACACGACGATCCTTTCATGGTAGACGACAAGTACATCGGGCTCGCACTGGCGGTGTCCAGCTCGGCCGCGATTGGCACGAGCATTGTTATAACGAAAAAGGTTTGGCGAATGCTGAAGCCGGTCAAAGAACGAAGGAATGAATGGATTTATAGGGCTTGACGGCGGCGGCGAACGGTACTGCAGCCTCGGACGACCTCAGATATTTAAAGAATCCAATATGGTGGGCGGGAATGTCGACTTGTGCGTGTTCTTCACTAACTTATGGTGCGATACTCATGACAATTTTTGCCTTTTTCCGCAGTGATTCTGGGTGAAGGTATGGCGGCGTTGTAAAGGGTTCCGGAAGAATTGGCTGACCGCGTTCTAGTGGCCAACTTTGCGGCATACACATTCGCGCCTCCAGTTCTGGTCACCCCCTTAGGCGCTCTCAGTGTGCTCATAGGGTGCGTCTTGACCTCAAATCTGGGTGTTTGTGTTCTCGGTGGCGCTCCTCGGCTCTTTCGTCGCAATTTTGGCTTCACAATGTCGGATTGGCAGTCGGACATTGTGCTTCCCCGGTCGCTGTTTATGCAGTAAACGGGCGCGTCTCGCCATCAAACGATCGTTCCTCTGGCATTTAAGCTACGACCTCGATTTTTGAAGCCGCTTCTGCCACTTTCCACCATCCCCGTCTATCGCTTTCCCGTATACTTTACTGATGCGCTACCCTGCAGAGCCGTACTCGCCTCCTTCCTGCTTAACGAACGGCTAGGCCATCTCGGCCGAGTAGGCTGCGCACTGTGTTTGCTTGGCTCGGTGATCATTGTTCTACATGCCCCGGATGACAAGAAAATCGACACCATCACCGACTTTCTTGAATACGCCTTGAAACCAGGTACGCTACGCTGTCCCCGCTCTCTCTATACCCCCTCTTACGTTGCCTTCAGGATTCCTATTGTACTGCTTCACAGTGTGCGTCCTCTCGGTCGTCCTCGCATACGCAGTGGGCCCCAAGCACGGACGCAAAAACCCCGTCGTGTACATTTCCATCGCGTCCATCGTGGGCTCGGTGTCGGTCATGTTCGTGAAGGGTTTCGGTGTCGCGGTCAAACTCACGTTCGCGGGAAAGAACCAGTTCGTGTACCCGAGCACGTACATCTTTGGCCTTATCTCTGTTGGGTGCATCGTCATCCAGCTCAACTACTACAACAAGGCGCTGGATACGTTCTCGGTTAACCTGTGGGTCCCAATCTGCGCTCTCGGTCTCTTTTACTGATGCCTTATGAAGGGTGAACCCAATGTACTATGTCGGCTTCTGCAGCGCCACGATCGTCGCGTCCCTCATCCTCTTCGAGGGCTTCAACACCACCGACGCGACCAACACCGTCTCCCTCATCTCCGGATTCATCGTCACCTTCCTCGGCGTGCACATCCTCAACCTTTCCATGCTCGAAGAGTCCGCCCAAGCCATCGAGGACGCGCGCGCCGGCGCCGTGACCCTCGAGGGCCGCCTCTCGCTCGACGGATGGCACGGCATTCAGCGGAACAGCCTCAGTCTCTCCTCGGGGCTCCCATCCCCTAGACACGCGCGCCGCGCCTCCCTGCTGCGCACGCCCTCCGCAGCGCTCTTCAGCGCAAACGTGTTCGACGTGGAGGCTGCGGGGGAGAGCGTCGGGCTGAGTCGGCTGGACGAGGAGGACTGGGATGAGGATGCCGACGAGCGGACGTCGCTGAGGACGCCGCAGGGGCGTCCCGGGGCGGCGGCGCGGAGCCCTGGTGTGCATTCGCCCAGCCACCCGACCCCGGCTGATATCCGGATATCGCCCCGGCCTGTGTAGCACTAGCAAAGCAACGTATTTATTATATTTGTAATTTCGAGCAGACGCGAAGGCCTAGGACTTTTAATGAACGTAGTACAGGAGACACAAAACATTTTGGAACACCGTAGAGTACATTATGTCCTTCTGCTCCCCGGGAGGACAGCGAACGAGGTGCGACTGTGTATGAGCCCTCGAATTCATCATACCGTTTTCGTTGGGGTTTTCTGGTGTAGCTTTGACTAGGCGAGGTCATTGTGCTCTATTGGATTCTGTCTCCAGATTGGGTGTCGGTAGAAGCTTTACCGTGGCTATAGCTCTATATCCCGCCAAGGGGACAAATCCACGGGACTGTCTTCGTCGTACCTGAGTACGACTTCGAGGCCACTATCCAGCAACGGCTGGACGTTTGCACAAATGTCAAGTTGCCTCGGGCGACGGAAGCGGATCTGGACGCGCCGGAGGGTGGCTGGCTGGACTGCCATACGAGCAGTGATGAAGCGGAGGAGTGCCTCGTCCGAAACGGCGACGCAACGATTGATGTCAAGTATCGCCAGGTTAGGGCAGCAAACAACAGGTTGATCGGGAGTGGGAGTCAGGACTGCGAGCGTATTGTCGTCAAGTTTATCGTGGTGCGATAAACCAGACGAGCCGGATAGTCGGAGTTGTTGGGTTGTGGACGGTAATGCGGAAAGAAGCTCGATGAGCTGCTTTTTGCTGAATCGGTGCAAGTCTATGTCTAGATTCTCCAGTTGTGGCGAAACTGTGAGGAAAGGGAAGACATAGATGTTGACGGGAACCGCGTGCAACCACACGACTCTCACTCCGAGGTTTCGCAGTTCAGGTAGATTGAGATGACAAAAGAGCCCTTTATCAATAAAAAGCCAAGGTTCAAGACAGGTGATGTGGAGCGAATGCAAGTCCGGAAGCTCAATGGTACCATATTCCCCAAGCACAGGCGGGGAGACTCCCTCTTCGTCGTCGATGCACAGGTGGCACACCCGCAGCCGAGGAGACTTGCGCAGGATTTCCATAGCCGTGTGACTGGTTAGTGGGTTGGGAGACCCCCAGAGGGAGATTGTAAGGGAAGTCAGAGATTCCCATCGCAAAGGAAGGATGAAGGCGTCGATGAAAGCGCCGTTGAAGGAGAAACAAGACATCTTGGGACCTCCAAGGAGTCCAAAGAACTCCCAGGAGGTGTTGTGGTGTGGGGAGCGCCGAACCTCGCGTATCGCCAGTCTCTCCAGCATGGGTACATCGTTTTCTGTTAAACGGGAAAGGAGCTCCAAAGCCGAGGGCGAAGCCACTAAACGGATATGCTGCCAGCGGCGTGCGAAGAGGATGAGGACTTGAAAGAAGATAGTCCGAGGATCAACGCCCTCCGCGCCCCGACTCTCGGACGAGAAGGATAAAGATAAAGGACACTCTCCGGATCGTGCCAACCAAGCCTTAGTCGTCTCGATCCGCTGCGCATGCTTTTCCACATGAAGGAGCTGCGTAGACATTGAAGGCTCCCGTGGAAGTATAGGTTCAACGATGTGGAGGCTGGCCCAAAGGCGTGGAGTTGATATAGAGATTGTTCTCCATGAACTGCACACCTGTCCGAGGAGGACCGGGGCCTCCAACGCGCTCATGACACAGTTTCTGTCTTCTGGGAGGCAAGCTATAAATATTTCTTGGATGATATCGCGCGGCAAGCGTCGGACAGGAGCGATTAAGGCCCGGTGAGCTTCCACATAAGTGTGAACAGCCTGCCACTGCTGGTACAAGTCACCTCGACCATAATCCAACTCGCTGATTCGACGAGTCAGAGCCGTCATCCTGGATAACGGACCGGCGAGGTGGTTGCGAATTTCGAGAACCTCCTCCTCCTCCGGACAGTAATTGGTCCCCAGCTTCGAGGCGAAGGGAGAGAGCTCCGCCGCTGGTGCGGCAAAGCTTTCCGGTTCTGGGGGTGCGAGAGGATTTGTGAACGTAATCTCCTGGGTCTCGGAATTGAGGTGATGATAGATATTGCACGAAGGGCAGAAGTAGCATGTCCAAGGCGTAGGATTGACCCATGTCGATTCCCGGGTCACAAAATTGAAGAAGTAAAATGAGCTGTAGCGTGGTGCGGGAATCTGCAACCAAGGGGTTGGAGCTGTAGGCGCGGTAGGTGCGCGTTCGCCTGAACACGTTGGAGGGACAGATTGAGCCCCCTCAAACACTGGTATCGCCTGTGTCGGCATTGACAGTGGCACGGGTGAAGGCTTCATGCTCCTGGTTTCCGTCCCCGACATAAGTGTTTGTGCCAAGTTGGGTTCGGTGGCTGTGTCCAATCGCTTTCGATTTCAGGTCATGAAGGCTTCCTAGTCCTGCAAAATATTTCACTCTCGAAGCCACACGCCAGAATGCCCGCAAATGGTCGCAACTGGCCCACAATATTATTTTAATCGATAGGTGTGCGGCCCCCAATAGACCTAGACTGCATTTCTCTACCTGTTCACGTTGTTATTATAATTAGCCACTGAATTTCCAAGAAAGTGTGCAATATGGTACAGTGAATAAATATACATAGATCGTCTATCTCTGCACCCCACTCGCAAAGTCCTCTAGATTTTTTGCAGTCCATTGGAACACGGGTAGCGGATGCGCCTCGGTATTGAACACCCACTTGTCCATCGGAACAAGATCCTCATCCGTAAACAGCAGGAAGAGATATTTTAACCTGCAGCGACGTGTCAGTATGAGCGCAGCGGAACAGAATGACAACATACGTCTCAGCCAAGAACCAACTGCGCAAATTTCAGCAAGTGGAACAAAGGGGGGAGGATAGGACGGTACCTGGGCATATCATCGAACTGGAACGGCTTGTGGTCGTTTTCGTCTAGGTAGCGTACGGAGGTGTACCCGTATCGCACCCGCGAGTTTCTCTCCAACGCCTCAAACACCGCCCTGGCATGGATTAGTCTCTCGAGTCTACAAGAAGGACGCGACATACCAGCCCCGTTTCCTCCACTTGACATCCTTCGTCGTCCGCCACATGATGTAGAATGTCTCCACCGCCTACGAACGCCCAGAGTCAACAATTAAAAACACAAAGACGAAGACAATCCTCACCTCCGGCCTCAACAAATACGCATCCTTCAACGGACTGTACCCCCTCTCCGCTGGCTCCCTCTCCCTCACAAGCGGGCGCACCCCAGGCGGTACCGGCGGCCTCTCCCACTTCGTCTCCTCCCACTCTTCCAACAACGAAACCCACCGCCCTTGCTCTGCCACCGTCCACTGATCCATAAGAACATAATCCGGACTCAGCCCCGCCGCGACGTCGTCGTACAACGCCCAGCACGCGTTCGCGAGCCCCTCCGCCGCCCAGCGGTGCCGCTGACTCTCCTTGTCGGAGAGCGCCAGCGCGGGCGTGTGGACGCCGAGCGCGAACACCCCGGGTAGGAAGCACGCGAGGTGCTCGAAGCGGTGCGTGGGGACGCCATTCTTCAGGTCGGTCACGTAGAGCATTTGGCGCCGCGGACCGACGTAGAGGAGGTGCTCGATGATTGCATTGGCGCTACGGACGTCTGAGGGCTGTTAGTCAAGTGCATGCGTGGAGAGAGGTCGGACGTACATAGATCGCGCATCTTGACGTCGTTCTGCCCTGTCATTAACCATTGCTTGAGTGCGTACTCGTAAGCACTGTCCGCATACGCTCCCGCGGAAAAGATCGCTGCTCGCGCGTTAGTTGTCGCTGTCTGAAGCCCTTTGTGAATGGACCTACTTGAATTCGGCTTCCCCGTCTCCACGTCCCACATCGTCGCCAACAACCCGCCATACATGATATTCTCCGTCCCGTACATCGCATTCATTGGCTTCTCCGTTGCGGAGTAATACCGCGGGTTGCCCGTGAGGTGCGCGAGGTATTTACTGCGTCGCCGTATTTTAAAAAAGAAACGAAAGGGATAGACAAGACTCACAATTCCATCTGGTTGCTGAGCGCCTCGGCGAGGCAGACCTGCTTTCCGCCAGGGCCTCCGTGCTTTAACTTACCCCTAAGCTCACTTCAGCATACTAAACATTTAGGTGGAATAAAGGACACACGTTTCAGTATTCACACCGTACAACGGAAACCCACTCGGTGTATTAAACGCAGGAAGCAACCTCTCCCCGAGGTTGTCCGCGAGCCGTAATAACCGAGGGTCCTCCGACAGCGCGTACGCGGAGAGCAGGCCGCCCAGGTAGCGGATCACTACCTCAAAGAAATGCGCGTATTCGCCCTTTCTTGCGCTTTAACGCAATGTTTCACAAAATTAGACTAAGACCTACCTCCGGCATGCCAAACTCCTGCCCCGCGACATCCTCCACGGTGTCATAAAACATATCCTCCAGTCCCATAAGCCACATCGTATCAAGCGAGTCGAACATCGTAACGCCCCAGCCGTGGAAGCTACAGTTCATCGATTAAAACCTCACTCCGAGAGAAAAGAAAGAACGCACTTGTCCACCGCCTCCCCTGTCATCGGCTTCACTTCATCATGGGGCAGCCCATGTTTTTGATACCCCGTATACGCGTGCACGAACGCCTCCCTCACCGCGTACGCGCGACCGCCCCACAGATCACCCTCGACGAGGGGGCGCACAGGCGGCGGTCGGAGTCCATTCAAAGGACGAGTCGATTTAAAGACACGGAAACGAAAACGCCGTGGGGTGAGTGTGGTGGTAGAGAACCAGAAGAGGGCGGTGAAGAGGAGGCAGACGGGCCACCAGCGCCGAACGACGGCGCGCGAGAGGAGAAGGAAGGAGGGTCGCCCTTGCGGCGACATCTGTGGTGGTGAGCGGAACAGGAACTTGACAGCAAATAGGGATTAGCGGATGACACCGAGAATGATCGACAATCAGTTCGGCGATTCGGCGTGTAAAGCAAGTTGAAATCTACGTTTGCAAGTTGCAACGTTTCGAGGAATAAATCGATGAAGTGGAATTCGACGCTGAGAAGAATCATGAAGCAGAGAATCCACCCCAAAACAGTTGAACTTGAGCTTCAACAAGTTGATTTCAACCCGAATTCCGACTCCCGAAAGCAGACGGTTCGCGACTCCGTAGCGACTCGGAACTGAGAGAGAGTCTGCGAATCGGAGCAGGGCCAAGCGACAGGGCCACCCAGGAAAAATGGGTGGTGACAATTTGAGTGAAATCCTGGCGAAGGCTCGTGAGAAGCAGTATGCGGTCCTCGGCCCCCACGAAAGAGATGTGAGTAAGCAGCACCAATTCTTGCGAGACCAGGTATCTTTTAGCGTGCCGCGATTGAGCCATGGTGGTAGAACGGAAGAGTGAGAGCCTGATTGTTGTTTGGTTGACTTACGTCACGCCGCGACCACGTGCCAATATTCGCGCCCTTGACAAATTATTACTCTAATTCTATGTATGAGAACCAGTCCCGATAGCGTAGTGTATATATCTGTGGAAATACTGCTGTCTGTTACAATACCGAGAGCGCGATAAAAGTTCATTGTTTCCACCATCAGTCACGACCGTCACACCGTTCTTTCTTCTTCCACCACCACCGTCCACGAGTGGCACGACATAAAATATGCAACCCTCTCCTTGTACGATATCTACCAACTCTCGGTTTGATAGCTCTCGCTAACAAGAGCTCTAGGGTCCCAGATTCCTCCCGAAATAGCCCACGAAATCGCCGGACACAATTCGAAGGACGTTCCAGCCCTCCGTGCCATGTCCCTTGTGTCCAAAGAGATGCGATTCCTGGCCATCGAACACCTCTTCTCAATCATTCACTTCGCTTGCGCGGAAGATTTTCCTCGGTGGCTCGACATGCTTCGTTCGACGCCGTCATTGACGGCCTTTGTCAAAATAGTCAAGTTCTCTGAACCTGGTTCAAACTGGCTCAAACGCCATCGGGGGCCTGAAACTTCCAACCTAGACAATAACGCCCTTCCGCACCACATCCCCCCTTTACCCAATGTCTCTGCCGTCCAATTGGTTTCTTTGGAATCCATCAGCCTCCAGACGGCAGCCGCATACATAAAGCTCCTCCCGAACGTCGAAAAGCTCCATCTTGAAGAAGTAATCTTCGACGGATTGAATTCCTTTGCCAATTTCCTTGGTAACTTTGGAAATCTCAAGGCGCTGTCCTTTGTGAAGATGTACGTCCAGTCGGGGTACGGATTGGGAGGCGACGACCTGGACGACGTTGGTCCATCTGGACGCCCAAGAGAGTCGTCGACGGGTGGTCTCACTCTCGTCAACGTTGACGAACTGGCGATCACTTCGTGCGAACCATACGAATCGGACGACTCGGACTTGGATCCCATCCTCTACTTGCTGCAGCACTTATCGCCTACTGGACTGAAGTCGCTGGACTTCGGTGGCTTCGGATATAATAACGGCGAAACTGATTCATGCTCCATCTCGGCAATGAAGAAGATTTTCCGTATTGGAGCCTCATCGCTCCTCAATCTGACAATTGAACCGACTTTTCTCGAGTCGTCGGGTGAGTTAAATTCGCGTCGCCCTTCCGTGATTTCGTTGACTAATTCGTTATCCTAGCCAATAGCCAATTTGTGAAGATGATAGGCCGCCTGCCTGTGTTCTCTGCGCTCCGAACGCTCACAATTTGGCTCGGTAGTAACCGCCAGGCCCAACAGCTGTTGAAAACACTCAAAGCTGTACCGAATCTCACAACGATTATATTCCGGATACGGCTGTATGGGGAGGATGGTGATGAGCCTGATCGCAAGCACGTCGAGAAGGTTCTAAACGCCTTCCTCCCCTGGACCGGCTCTGCGTCTCTCAGGAATGCCCTGAAGTACAAGTTTCCCCTCGTCCAACATGTCGGGTTCCACTTCTCTGTCCCCCACTCATCGGACCTTCATGTTCGACGTGAATATCGCCGGAAGATGGAGAAGCAGCTGTGGGGACAGTTAGAGGGTAAGGGAGACGCTGTGAAAGACTATCTACCGGTGGAGTGGTTGGACGTAGAGGCTGGCCACACTCCAGTGGTGTATAACCAAGTGAACGGGAAAGCCTTGTGGACGATTTATCATGACCGCAGTCCCTGGAACCCGAGGGAACCCGACACCGAAACGAGCGACTGCGAATCGGAAAAATCCGACAGCGGCTGGGATTCGGATTCAAAACATCCTCGCACATGGACGGCGGCTGATGAACGGTCATACCAGGCCGAACTACGGTATGAGGCGTATGACTCAGCCGGACGGGCGGACTACGAATCTGAGTATTGACGGCAGGGCTAGCGTAGAAATACTTTACCTCCGTGAAAGATTTACTTATTTTTTGGACTGAAGCTCAATAAAAATGTGCGCAACTATCCTCGAGAGATGAAAGTATATTTCACGCAGTAAAAAAACGACAACAGTTCCAAACGACCGGGGCTGGCAAATTTCACGATAAAAGCGGACGTGTTTAAGGGGTTCGCGTCGCGTCCGTCACAATCACATGTTTTTCAATTACGTATCAAGATCGAGTCGTGCTCTCTCATAACCGTCATGAACAGTGAAGCAGGGCTCAACTCAGAGCCAACACACGCACCGAGGGCTCGCATCGACGGGTTTATTATTCCTCCAGGGTTCACCTTACCGTCACTTGCATCCGTGCGGACGGATGCGGTCGAAGGTCATTTAACTAACCACTTGAGAATATCAAGGCCCTCCGGGCATCCCTGGTACCTCTTCCCAGACCCTGTAGCATACAAACATTCATATCTTTTTTCGTGGCTCGCGAGTCTCGCGCGGCCTCGTTCCTCGGCCTACTCGCCTCAGTCTCGCGCCATGAGAATTGCAGTCTACCCCTAACCCTATCCACATACTGACCAATCAGGGAGCGACATCAGGTTAACCGATTCATTATTTGGGAATTTAAATTTATCCTGAAAAGGAAGTGCTACGATCGGAGGCATCAATCCATGATGGAATTTCGTGTTTTAGACCTGGTAATGGTACCAGGAATCTTTTTATTTTGTTGACCAGCGGGAACAGCCAAAGAGATGCAAGAACGGCCCGAGGACTACGAAGTTGTGACCCTCATTTATCCCAACGCCCGCGCTGTCGAGCTCATTGCACAAGCTCTTCCGATGCACCTTAAGCTGGCACTCTTTTTTAACAACAAGCTACCAAACTTGTTCCGATTCAGTTATTTCGTCCTGGACCAGGACGGTATGCCACCTCTTTCAATCCCCATTGTCCTTCTTCTATTTAATTGGTCCCTTGCAGTCCCGGAAGATGTCAGGGACGCCTGCATCTGGGCGCTTTCTATGTTCATTCGTATCATGGAAGAGTGTCCCGAATCCATCCTGAGAGCTCAAGGGCATGTCGAGCCAGGTAATGACTGTCAAAAATCTCGATCTATAACGGTGTGTTGGGAGCCTCGTGTACGGTCTACACTCTGACTTTGCGCAGCTCCTCAATGCTCGGGGCAAGATAACGTCGCATCTTCTGTAAGTCTTCTCAACATTTCCTCATGCAATATGGTCAATCTTCTCAACAGCCTTGCCGACCGTGCACAAAAGGCAATTCCATACGCGAAAGCAATGGTAGACGAGGAGCTTACCCGCGGCGATGACATGTGGATGCAGAATCCGTACGCAAAAAAAAAATCCCGTTTCACTGCGTCTTGAATCCCTGCCTTAGGATGCCCTTCGAGTTATAAGGCTCTGGTCCTTTCTCAAGCTGATGACCAAGAGGTTGCCAAAACGCTGCGCCGCGCGATGCGCGGTATCGAATCTGTGGGCCGGCCGATTGGTGCATCGCAACTCATTCGCAGTCGTGCTTTCGTGTCGCGTGCGTTGCGTAACATAGGTGCGGACGATGAAGCCAAAACTCAGTTCGTCCTTGCATTTCTCAACCTTGACTGTAATATCTACATACATATGCCCATTTAGTGAAAGCTGGCTGGCGACCTGGTTTCGCAAGAACCCTCGGTTCATGACTGAGAGAGAAATGAAATACCTTTTGCTGCCTGCGGGGCCCATCCTCAACTTATTGGGCGGAGAGAAATGGTAAGAAACTCGGAAGCAAACCACGAAGGCCGACCAACGTATGGCTAAAGCATGTCGAACCTGCGGCGTAAGAGAGCCCCTGGTAACGCTGCTGCGATGTAACGGGTGCAAGTACATTTATTACTGGCACGTCCCTCATCAGTTTCAATCTTACCGGATTGATCATGATGTCTTTTGTTTTCAGCACCAAGGAGTGTCAGAAAAGTCACTGGAAGCACCACAAGTACGTCCTTCGCCTTTCATACATTAACTCTGCCGCTGATGTGGAGAATGTTCAGAGACGAATGCCGGTACGCCGCCAAATCCTACGTGAATACTCCTTGTTCATTTTTTTCGCCAGTGAGCTATTCAAGACACAGAAGGAAATGGAGCTTATGGCCCTCACCGATCCTGACGGCGCCAAACGCGCCACAGATTGGTCGCTCTGGTGCAATTCCAACCACGACGCAAACAATCTCGGGTTGATTCACGCGTTGGGCCTCCACCGCGACCCAAAACGCGGAAGGACACACATCATGTTCAAGAAGGTCGAGTATGTGCCCACCGCGACCAAGCTGAAGCACAAATTCCGCATTGTCGCTTGCGGCGTCTTTCTCATCAAGGATGTCCTTCGGGATATCGAGACCGTCATGAGGCTTGACCTCGGCAAGGGCCAGGAAATCATAGACGATCCCTTCTACGCATCGGATGGCGCACACGCCAATGTACCCTTTGTGATGTTCTCTTTCGGAGACGGCGTACCGGCGTTGCTCGGTAGCGGTGCGTATGCAATCAGTCTCGTCTTCGCCCCAAATTAAACCGCACTCTAGGCGGCATGACGACTGATTCTCTCCGTGGATTTTCGTACGATCCTGACTGGCGGAGGCGGTTCAATGTCGGTGCACCGCCTGGACCCTTGATGTTGAAAAGCGGAGCGAAGGATGTCGAACATGTATTCTGAGCGGTGCAGCTCTCTGTACGGTCCGCACAATGCGGGAAGTTGAGAATTGAATACCGAAAATGTTCTTACACGACATAAAACAACGCCAGTAGCTTCCGATCAGAAAATAGGATTTAGTTCCCAAACTTGCAAGACGCAAGGGCTCTCTCTCGCGGCAGCGATTGACAAATTCGGCTTCGATTTCAGGGCTGAGAATCATGGGATATATAATACATCGATTCACGGCGATCTCTGGGTTACTTGTGGAAAACGAAAGGATTCATCGTGGACTGTAAACACTCATCTCAAATCCTCCGTCATAGGGCAAGGTCAAGTTTGTAAATCCACTGTTGGGCGCACGCAGATAATCCAAGAGCTCCTTGTACCCTTCTGCCGCCGTCAGTGTATTGTCGGCCAAAACGAGTGCTCCCTTTTTCATCTTGGGCTGCACTAGCTTCAACGTCGGAAGCGCTAACGGCGTCCAAACTGTTTCAAAGTCAGGCGATGAATGTTCAAAAAATAAATACGAGTTGACCGTCATGTGGAAACAGAGAATCTAGATCACAAGAGGGATGGCGGAATCCGTTGGAGAAAGCCGTGTCTAAGCCGAACGTAAACAGAGCATCCGGCCCGAATAGAGGCGCCGGTGTGTTGTAGGTGTAGTGATTCCGTTGGAGGTAGTTCGTATTCTCATCGAAGAAACTGCCAGCATGGATCGGGCTAAGAAAAAGTGTATCAGCTTGCGGTCTGTCGAAATGATGTCCACTCACTCGGATTGTGCCTGCCATGTCGAGTCATCACTGCTGGGGGCACCAGGAGCCTTCAGAAAACGCGTCGTAGTCCATAGCACGCGACTACGACGCGCGCGCAACAGCAAATCGTGGGGCGTGGTGGTGGTTAGTCTCTCTAGACAGACGCTCTATAAAAATTGCGCTCGTACCTCGCGTTATAGAGTCTGTTAGTTACCGCGTCAAATAAGCGGCGTCCAACGTTATCAAAATTGATCGCCGATGCACGACCAAATAACGCGTACATTTTACTCTATTTCACGCGTCGACGCCGGATGAGACGTGACATTTGGGAGTAAGAGTAATTGGCCACCCTCCCGAGTGTCCCGCTCGATGATTAGAGGGTTCACGGCCTTCCTGCGCGCAGTTCGGACATCAGGCGCTCTTTTCGGCCGAAACGGGTGAGGAAGTTGTAATTTCAGTAGTTTAGCCAGTCTTCTCCACAGATTGACCGCAGATATATTGTGTCATACAATAGCAGGCATTTAGGATATAAAAACACACATCTTTGTGTTCGCGCCGCGTCAGAACAGGTCAGAACGCGTTAAGGGACCATTCACGTGGTTTCCCAAAATGGAAAGCTTACATAATAACCCTGGTCGCCTACTACGATGGCGTGGTAACCACAGGACTAGGTGGTGGTAAGGAAGAAGCTCGTGTGATCCCGGTGACCAAACAAGACCAAACACTTCCCACGCGCACGGAAGTCACGAGCTTCCACAGAGATTCATCCAAAGTGACGAGCTTTCTCAGATACCCGTTGAAGTGACGAAGTTTCACACTAATCCATCAAAGCCACGAACTTTCTCATTCTTAAGCGAAGTAACGAAGTGACGAAGGTGAGGTATACTCGGTCAGGGGAGATAGCGATTGGGGTAATTTCGGTGGAACAAAGAGCTGCAATCTGATTCAAGGCATCTGGTTAATACACTGGCACGAGGTATCGTCGTGCTGATTGGACCGCAAAGAGCCTTCTTTCACATTCACATTCTTAGGATCTCAGCGCCTTGCGAGTGCGTGTCTTTCGAGATTCGATTCAAAGCCGATAAATTGTATTCTGTGGCCTCGCGTCAGGTAGGTTATGATCAGGATCGATGTGTGAATAATGATTTCACTCAAACATATTGAGGTGACACCCAGTGAAAAATCCGTGTTGGTGGATACCCCCAGAAAGAGGCAAATAGGGAAAAGCGAGACAAATATATAGAGATCTTGACGCAGTCGGGTGCCATCGCTTAGGTTGTCTTCATTTCTGTTGATATAGATTGGAATAGATTGGATTGTGCCGACGCCCCCTCCAATTCACACAGCTCCAGCCATCCTAACATGAGGCAAGTACGAAAATATGAAATTTGACAAGTCGGTAGCCGAGCTGCTCCGGCGCCCGAGCTGGTATTAAATCGCGTGATGTTGATATTGATGCTCTTGTCTCTTTTCCCCCATCATCCTGCTCGTCGACCTCACTCCTGTGCCCGTGTATGCTACCCCAATCTCAATTCCTCGGGCACCCTCTCCCATCCTACTGCAGCATTCAAACCTCCAAGTGCTAGGCCAGTGCACTCGGCATCCAGGCTCCCGATTTAACTCATCACCCAAGACCTACCTTCAAGAATGACTACCAGACATTCAAAACCTCTCTCTTCCATCCAAGACTCTCCTCAAGCTTCAAGACTTCCTTCAAGAATCCCTTCCAAACACCTCCAGGCATTCCAGACTCCAAACACGGACGTCGACGATCTCAAGCAGCACTGGACTACCATAGAAGACACTTGTGAATCTGGTGGCATCGTTGTAGATGTATTCAGATGTTTAGTAGATATCTCAATGCATTCATATATTTCTGGCTACATGGATGTGATTTCGAAGCATAAATATCTCTATTGATCTCGCTACACAAATGCAGACCGCGTCGGCGCGTCCAAAAATAACCGCATTCTTTCTGTCTCGATTCCAGTCGATTCCCTTTGATACGAATATATAGTTATGCAAGGAAATTTGTGTATGTTAAGTTTTTTGGCAGGAAATGTTTTCGTTGCATCTCTATCTTTTTCTCTCGAGTTGCCAACACGGACTTTTCACTGGGGGTGACACCTTGTGGACCTTTGGTCCTGATAATACAATATTGGCTGCCGGGTTACTGCTGAGAGCTGGAAGAAAGTATTGACGAGCGTCTAGATGAGAGTTGGAGCATTTCTGATTTTTGTTCAAACCTGTGAGGACGAAACGGACGAAACGTAGTGTGAGTTTGTGCGATAATTCCAAGTGTCCATCCGATCATCCTAACAAAATTTATAATATGCATGATTTACTGCGATTTGTGTGAACCTTACTTTTCACCTTATATATTCAATGGTAAGGAACCTTGGGCTCTCAGTCTTAGATGCCTGCTTCCTAAGTCTCTCAGGATCTCTTATCAGGGTATTATAGCTGAATTACAAACCAATCCGTTCAATCTCGCTTTCCACCTCCACCGTGTAGCATCGCTGGTACTATAAGATATTTTTCGCCCTCCATCACGGTAGATCGTTGTATTGGAACTGCTTAGAATCGGTTACTTGGATGGATGGGTTCTAAGTACGGACGATATCCTATGGTATACATCTCGAAATGCAAAGGATTTTTAGAGCACCAACCTCATCCCCGCTACCATGGCCGCCACCGAACCAACCAACATCCAGCCAACTGATGCACCGCCATTCACTCTCGGTGCACCCCCAGTGCTACCTCCACCGGAGCTGCCTCCACCGGAGCCGCCAAACCCACCACCACCACTACCGCCTCCTGATCCGCCGGCAATAGTAGCGCCGACTGTGAAGAACGGAATGGCGGTACCCGTGAATGTGGTGGTGAAAACACCTGCTACTTCTTCAGTGCAGACTGCGCCGCCTTTACCATCCAATGAGCAGGTTTCGTGGAGCTCGTCGTTACGCCAAACAGTAGCTCCTTGCACGATGGTCTCTGCAAACGTATTTGATGATGAGCAAAAAGAATTTCTGGCATGGAGGAAGTGAAACTGACCTGTGAAAGTTGTAGTGTTTCCATTAACACCCACGACCTCATCAAGGAAATATGTCGTTGCACCATCGGCCGATGCGACGCCTCCAACGCTGACAGTAGCGACGAAAGTTGCGGAGACAGTGCTCCGTGAAGCGGAGGGGGTGGAGGTAGTGGTGGGGGTGGAGGTAGTGGTGGGGATTGACCCGGAGGGAAGAGAAAAACTGAAGCTTGGAACAGGTCGGGTTGAAGTGGCTTGTGGGGTTGGGGTGGGGGCTGGTATGACGAGTGTAACACCTGCGTTGACGCCTTGGAATGCTAGGCAGGGTGTCAGTCAACGATTCAAAGCACGTAAACGACTCGGAGACGCACCGCACGCGGAGAAAACAAGAGAAATCGTTGCAGCCAATTTCATCTTTTATGTGTTCGGTGGGTAGATGAGTGGCCTTACTTGCACTTTAATAGGAAGAGAGGAGCGTGCACATAATGATATCTGTCAAATGAAATGTCATCTGTCCCTATCTGTCCAGGAACGACTCATGCCGGACATACATTGGCAGATTTGTGCGGTCACTGTAGTGGTTTTTTTTCGGTCTGTTACTGAGGAGGAAGGAAGGAAGGAAGGAAGTGGTATAACTGCAGAGGTCCCAATAAGGAACAAGCAGGCTCTGTACCGACGTACAACGCGTCCTAGTGTACGCTACAGATCTCTACTGCCTCGACGCTGTGATAGCCTATCTACCTCCAAATGAAAGTAATAGACGTCTCACGTAAAAGCTGCGTAGAAAGGGCTTGAGGAGAGTAAGAGCCCTGTTCGATGCTGGCACAATGGTCGAAGAAGTCAGACTCAGGGGAGAATTGTTCGGCATGAATTACCTGCTGGTGAATAGTGATCGGAAGGTTCATTCTCGAGACCGAACAGGAAACTGACACCAATTGCGTCTGACGTCCCTGCTGATCATCACAGAAAGCGGCGAAAAGTTCGCTGCTATAGCAACAGCGACAGGCTTTTTATTAGCGTAGTGCCTCAATTATTAAGAAGTAACTCGCTGTATTAATTACTAAGTAGTAATTATATACCTGTTAGCATAGCCTACGGAATAATTAGGATTGGAATAAAATACTGTAGGGGAATGAAGTTTGAACGTACCCCTCACTTCTCCTCACTTATGAGGCCTCTAAGCGAGTGCCGTAAACTAGGTAGTAGACGAGTGACGGGATGAACGAAAGGATGAATGAATGTGAGGTAAGTAATATGACTATACACACCGCCTCTTGTTCTCGTTAAACTGGGCTGACCTCACCCAACGTACGTTCAGATGTTCTTCCGAACAACGTGGACAGCAATCGAATGCTCTAGCAACATCGCCGAATTAGGGATCCCTTGTTCAACGAATGTTTAACCGTCGGTGTGGCATTGCCACGATCATTCGTGTGTATTGTGGCGGGAGCACCTTTCAAACCCTGCGGAGGTGTGGTCCGGTGCGGCCGGGTGCTGGCAATGGGGCAGAACGGGTGCCTGAGCATTGATGTTAACGGCAGGGTGCAGTCCCTGCTGTCGCACAGAGGTGGCCGGAGGTACCCCGGTGTGGGTTGCGGCTGAGCCGAGGTGCCGGGTGCGGGACGTTGACGACAAGGTGCGGGTAGGAGCGTTGGGTCGGTAGCTTTGCGTTTGGTGGTTAAGATTTACTTACGAACGTAGTGCGGTGATGGCGTTTTGATACTCGGCCTTAGCCGGCAATCAGGTGCGGATCTCGGCACCACACCTAATATGCGCGGCAGTGGAAGCGGCGACGTTCGGCATTGGTCGGCATCAGATAACGCTGGCCCCCAGTGGACTACCGTGGAACCCAGTGGGATCTATTGGTAGCTACCATTATTCAATGGACTGTATTTGGGATCTATGAACCGTGAAATGCCGTTGAAACCGGTCGGAGCCGAGTCTGAATCGCTGAAATGCGCAAAGTATGTCGGCGCGATGAAAGTTGAAATGAAGTGCGGTCACTGAGCTACTACTGCCAGTGCAAACATTTCATGGGACGATGTGAGTGCCCCGCCGGGCTTTGTGGTCTGCTGCTTGATCGAGCCAATAACTCACCCTGCAGATCTCTATTTAGAAGGTGCGAATTTTCGTCACAAGCTACAGAACACGGAGTCAAATAGTGTTGTTCATCCCTGGCGGGACAATTCAATTAAAGTGTTACAGTGAAGAAGGGTTCATGTATAGGAAGTTTGCAATGGTCACAACGGAACAAAGTTTTCCCAGTGTTTGCTGCGAATCAGTGGAAGATGTTGGAAACCGGGGGATGGCCACCAGTGTCCACCAGTGGCACCAACATCCATTTGCGGCCATTGGTATATACCAATGTGCTTTCGACTTCAAGTTCCGGGTATATTACTCGCCGACGTGGGGAGTTGGGTGCCGATGGGTGCAGAAGTGGGGAGAATGGGAATTTAGCGGGATGGGGCCGTAGGAAAAATGATTCCTTTGAAGAGAGACTGCAATGGCGGAACTTTGGGACAAAGGGATCTTGAATGGGTACATTTCCCGCCTCGAGCATTCAGACGTTGCTGTTTTTGCTGTGTATGAAGACAAATTCCGAGCCCTCAGAATTCTGATGCAATCATACGACCGTTACCGCGTCCCCTCAAGTTGGGCAGTGAAATGAATAAGTGGACGGGCAGCTCAACGTAAAATTCTCAACCGGATTGTCTTTCCTGATGCCAGCACCCTAGGCTAATTTGGAGGGAAGCAGAGAGCACTTCCTCAGGAATAAAAAGCTGGCGGGTCAAGGGCTCAAGCAAAGAGTGTGAATGAGAAAGGTGTCCCCGCTGTGGCTATCACCGGCAACAGCCCCGATATCGAGCAGCTGTTAACTGTGAGTCTCAGGGCGTAACATATACCTTGTTTTGAGCTCATGCGATCTTTCCTGACAGAATTTGGGTCAAAATAAGTACCGTGTGGGGCTTGTAGGGCCAGAAAATGGCGCTCAGTCCTCACTTCAACGAAAAAGGGTCTTGAACCAAGAGACTTCATTCATCACTCCGGAACGTCATCTGTTCTTGTCATCGACGAAGCTCATTGTATATGGGATTGGAAACGACGAATTTCGCCCGGTACGCAAGCCCGCCCGAGAACGCACGCCAGCAGGGATAAGACGTGCAGGAGGCCTACGCGTCGAGTGACACGCAGCCGCCATGCCCGACTGCGGCTTCAGCGCGCGCGGGGGGGAGTAGTGGATGGGACGGCGACGACATTGAAGTTCTCGCGGAATTCAATGGCGTGTAGCGCGGACGGGCGACGTCGCCCGTTGCGGAGGCGGGGAGAGGGGAGGGAGAGGAGATTCCGGGAGGCCGATGGGGAACGGGGTATGATAGAGGGACGCACCTGAATTTTCCCTACAAGTCCCCACATCCCGTCGACGAGGCTCGGTCCAAGGTGCGAGCGGGTGAAGGCGGCAGGCGCTGGGTGCGACGTGCGTGCGTGCACGGCGAGCGCGGCTCGGCGGGGGGCGGCGGGCGCGGGCGGACGTGGCGGGGAACGCAGGCTGGCGGTGGGTACCCAAGGTTGCGGGGGAGAAGGGCCAGGGAGAGGAGAGGAGCGGCGGATGCGGGAGGGGCGACAGGACGGCGGGTGGGTGTGTTGAAAGGCGGGTGGGTGCAGGAAAGGGCGGGATGAGGAGATGGGTGGCGGCATTCGACCGCAGCTGGGCGCGAGGTGTAGTCGGGACGGGCCGGTGGGGCGCTGGGGAGCGCAGCGGTGCGGTGGTGGGCGCGAGATAGGTGCCGTTGCCGCGGATTGGGGACGCAGTGGGGCGCGCAAAGGGGAGGTGGGTCGCGGTGTGTGGGAACGGAGGCTGTGGTCGAGGCGGGCCGGGTGCGGTGTGCTGGGCAGCGGTGGGGAGCGGTGGGTGGGTGCCGTTGACGCTGAGGTGGGGCTGGATGCGGTCGAGCGAGGTGCGTCGGTGGTGGTGGTCGTTTGGGAAGGCGACGTGGTGCGGTGATGGCGGCCTTGACGTGTCGGCTTTATTCGGCCTTCAACTAGCCGACTGCCGCGCCGAGCGTGCCGAGGTGGGCAGTGGGGCGGATGGGTTGAGGAGGTCGGCACGCAGCGGATGGGGGAAAATGTGTGACGTCACTTGAAAAAAGAGTTTTGGTTAGTGATGGAGTTGCGATCAAACGCGGTCAAAGCACAAAATATTAAGCCCGTTCGGGTAATACAATGTGTTGTAGGTGACTATCACTGCGTTCCAGGGCCTCCTAGACTCAGCCTGAGTCTAGGGGCCTACATGGACCTACACTGAGACCCACCTACATACAATCTGTGTAGGTCAATGTAGGTCAATGTAGGTCAATGTAGGTCAGTCAAGGTCAGCTAAGGTAAATGTAGGTGAATGTAGGTCCATGTAGTGACCTATACTGAGACCAAAATATCCAATTATCACCTCCAACACAGTCCAGTACTAGTATTGACAACAAATGGTCCCCATTTTCTGAGGTGAATGGAGGTGGGCGTAGGTGATATAGATCGCCTACGCCGACCTACACTGATCTAAATATACCCAGCTTAGGTGAGTTACGTACACCTACGCCGAGCTACATCCGCCTTTACTGATCGCCGTCAAGGTGGACGTAGGTAACCTACGCTGACCTATTGTAGCCGACTACGCTGACCTACATACACCTACATTAACCTTTACTGACTCAGCCTAGGACCCCC
>JARKIB010000658.1:0-44838 GCA_029378385.1 Mycena metata | reverse complement strand
TGATCATTCGCTATGTAAGTTTGAAGAATGAATATCTATCGCGTTTCGCGAAGACTTGAAGAGAAAGCACTGACAAACACTTTTGACGGTGTTAATGAGATCCTCTTGGATCTCTTCCGCATAGTCTTTGATACGGAGGGGAGTGAGGTTGTTCCTGATTATGCGTGAGGAGTTGCGTTGACAGGGAGTGGTAAGGCAATTACACGGCAATATTCCAGTCCCTGTGGTATTGGAATGGGTCAAGGACTCGTCACTTTCGACGTCAGACGAGGTAAGCTGACCTTTGAACGAGGGGAAGAATATCTTTGGTTAAATCAGCATTCAGGTTCCCAGTCTCATATTGCCCCTCTTGTCGCATCATGGCTCTGCATTGATCGACTCAGCCGACAATACCTCATCACACGAGGATTTTTTCTCACCGGTACTGGTTCCATTTCTTGGCTTCATGACTTTGGAAAATCGAGGGACTTTTCCCTTCAGCCTGTCGAAGCGTTAGTCGCGCAACGGGAGCCACGGAGACACATACATCGGAGACAGCGGCATCTACGATGACTAGTAAGTCATCATACACATTCTCAATAGCAGCCACCATCTCGTTGAGCCTGGTTCCACAACGCTGCAAACAAGTCAGAACAAATTGTTTCAAGAACCAGGGCTCCGCGGACCTGTTCTAGGTCATTGATCGCATTTTGCACCGTTAGAGCGGTAGCTTGGTTCCCCATTGGGCTTACAGAGAACTGGGTCGAACTGGTGCGAGAGAGAAACTCGCAGAAATGAGAAACCACGGCGATGGCTTCTCCCAGGTTACGACGTTCCCCGTGCGATTCGAAGTAACTTCGCAGTTGCGGGATGCCCGTCTGGAACTGTAAGACAGCAGAAGACGGATCAACGTGAACGACAGACCTCTCCTGCTTCGCGAAAAATGATCGGGTCATCCAGATCGTCCACCTGGAGAAGACGCATAAAGTCTCGGCTACCTGGGAATATTCAGCAACTTCTACGACCAATGCGATAAAATAGCTATCCACCAACGCAGAAGATAGGGATGGGCGGGACGGGTGTATCGGCCGTTAATCGAGAGAGATCACGATATAACTGGGCGTATTTGTCCTGTGTTAGTTTGGTGTCAGCGTCCAGTGGGGGGTGATGCAGGAGGCAACCTGTAGTGATTCTGAGACGATTTCAGAGCGGCCAATCTGGAAGGAATCAGACATGGGAATACGGAAGAGGACACACAAACAGCCCGTAGACGATTTATTTCCTTCGTCTTTATGGTCCTCTTTTGGGATAGTGCGGTCATCTACGTCCTGTCAGCCCCACTCCGCGGTATCATAAATAGGTTTACTTGTTCCCGAATTTTTTCGAGGGCCGCGGAAGCGTTCTTTTTCGCCCTCGATTTTTCCTTCTTCTCTCTTTTTTCCCGCAGAGCGTTCAACTCTTGGGTGAGCGCCAGCGCATCCTATAGAAATTTGAGTAAACTTTGATGTGTACGAAAACTGTATAACCTGGTTGAGATCATCAACGATGGCTTGCTTCGTCGGTTTGAGCGTGATTTCGTTACCGCCGATGGGGTCCTGTTAAAGAAGTCATTGGCAGTCATAGGATGCACGGGAAAACGGCAACATGCATCGGCGCTGGTCAGAGCGATGAGGATAGATTTCTCTTGAATCCGGCCGTCTATGATAGTCTGAGATAAACTAGAATCATTTCAGAAGAGGCAAGTGAAATGGGGGGAAGATGTACTGCTTGTGGAGATAGGCATGTATGTCCTGTAACGGGAAGATATAAACAACGAAGTACGATCTAGAAGAATACTGGGCCACTGACGCGATCATCCTTGGCCCTCGTAATACCAGCCACTGGGTGAGATATAGGGTGAGTGCACATGTTATAACGCCACTACTAACCGAGACAAATGGCGTCGGCAGTTTTGAGGTATTCATTTGCCATGGTATCACGAGTGTTATCGACGTCGCCATGGCCGGGGAGGTCTACAAGTGTAATGCCAGTCGAAAGAACGTCGAACCGCCCCATTATCTTGACGCTGAGGGTAATTTAGACTAGAACATGCCAGGAAAAGCAGGATTAACATTTTCACGAGCGGCCAGAACTGCCAGCGCATAAATTGAGATTCGGGAATGCAAATCGCCATTGACTCACTACGCGGGTGTCTGAGCCAGCCAAAGCCGACGCTAGGAACTGTTCCAGCTGGGATCCCAAGAGTCGGTGGACCAACTTTTAAAGAATCAAAGAACGACAAACCTCCTTTTGGAAATTCACGTCCTTCTGGGCGGCGAAGATTTTAGTTTGACCGAGGTAATCTTGAACTACGGGATCATTCAGGAGCTCTTCGACCTTCCAGCTTTTCTCCGAAACATTTCGCAGGCTATTCCCGTCATCACCGCAATTCTAACGCGATGAAGGTAAAAGACATACTGCGGGTAAATCTGGAAAGCCCCGAAGTGGTTAGCGCAGCGAGGGGGAGGGAGGACACGCGCGCACTCCATAGATCTTTTGTCGGGCTTGATATGCTGGAGAAAAAGCGGTGTCGGTGACCTCTTCCTCCTTGTCGACGGTCGTGTCGGTCCTACGCGCAATAATGAGAAGGATTGTCAATCAGGGAATGGTGCCCGACATACACGTCCTCGATAAGGCGACCCAGATCCTTGCGAAAAGTCCGGTTACATGGAACAGTATTGGAGGCTAGCATAACTTACTTTCGCCCACTGTTCTCGAGAAATAAACTCGACGACGGCTTCGATAGTCGGGACATCTTGCAAAGTATTGGCAAAAACCCAAGACCAAATAAATCGCCAGACCAACCTCGGTACGAGATCTCAGTAGTAACGGCGGTGCAAGCGCCCTGTCAGATAAACATTAGAGCTATTCGAGTGCAGCCAAATGGTACGTACCGACGCTGACGCCGACAAAACCCGTTGTTCCAACAACGCATTCACAAGCGTGGACTTGCCGGCCTGCGTTCCAATTAGTCGCCCATTTTGCAGAATTGAAGATGGAGCAAACCCCTTGGGTACGGTGAGCACAATTCCTACGAGGGAACGAAACGCACCACATACCTGTGCGCCCAAGAATAGCGACTTTGTACGGTCTCTGCACGGCTTTGCCTTTCATGTCTGCCGTCGAGCGGCTCCATTCGTCTCGCAGCTCGGTGGGCAGTGTGAGGCTACTCAATGTCGCCTCAAAGGCGTTGAGCAGTGGGAGGAGGTATTCTTTGAAAGACTAGTTATAGAATGGCAGTGCGTGTATCGGAGAACGAATATTACCGTACGCCTTTTGGGCAGAAGGCCGCGGAGGCGCGTTCATTTCGACATCGTCCTCCGTCATTTCCGTCTGTGCATAGTGAGAGGATGGTCGAGGAATGCAGAAGTGTATACCAATGAAGATTCAGTGGTCATCTCGCCAAGGGTCGTGGAGAAACGAGAAACGCGTTCGTGAAAGGGCGCGAAGATTTACAGGATAAGCGCCCATGCGGTAGGCTCGATTGGGAAAATCTCAATAAGCGCTCATCACTTGCTCTCACGTTGATTTTGAATCCCTTCGAATCGTCGATACCTTCGACCTCTATCCTTGGCAGACATACCTTAGAAGCTCTTTGCTGGTAATCTTTATCCACCTGGGACTTTCCAGCACAAACTAGTCGTCGACACAACGAGGTCGTGTATGCCACTGCACGCGTACCGTTGAGATCAGAGAAGAGTTGGATACAATGGACGACGGGTATTCATGGTAAAGTTGTGGCAAAATTTAAACTTGAAGGAAATCGCGAGATACTCCAGACTCCGGTGGATACACTTTCTTTTGAGGGTTGCGGGTATCTGCGGGACAATTTTGCTCCCTCCGTCTTGTTCCGTCTTTTCCGGAGCGGCGCTTTACGCAGAGCAAGCTTTGCTTTTTCGTTTTCGTCTCAGTTTACTGACTTACTCTTTCCGTGCACTTCCGTCTCCTGGTACCGCTCGGAGTCCACTTGATCTCTTTCCCGCGCACGCAGCGCCCGAACGACAGAACTTTCGGCTCTTGCCCACCCGTATCGCATAGGAAGCGGCGCAAAATGAGGGCTACCGCTCTGTTTCCAAGGATGCCCTTTTCAGCTCCAGAACGGTCCGGATTCGCTTTTATAGCGGTCAAAGCCACTTGTAACCGCACCCGAAAGTAAGAATATCCTGGAGTAAAAGTACAATTATTGGGTAGGGGTATATAGCGTAGGTGCGATTACGAGGGTAAAATCTGTTCTAATCGCGTCTGGAGATCATCCAGAAGCGTCATTGTAGGGTTTTCATGTGTGTCCACAAAGGCTTTTAGGGCTTTCCTGGCTTGCCCTGACGGATCGAATTTTGATGATATCTCCACGCCTGCAAAGCACCAGTGAGAACGCTGCGGCAGGGATTTGTGCGAAACCTCACCATTAATGGTTTGACCCAAATACTTGCAGAACGCCTTCAACTTTTCCTTGTTTTCATCCGAAATGCTCTTCACAGGCCCTGCAAAGACCTTCTCGGTATCAAGGTTTATCGCGTTGAATAGATCCCTAGCGTGATCTTGGATGTATTCCCGATTCATCTGCGCTTACGATCAGGACTTGGGTCAAAATTGATGGAGGAGAGGAAAAGACACTTGCATCCTGTGAAAGGACAATCAATAACAGTCCACGGTAATCACCGAAAGTCAAACCTTCATGCGTTTATACATCCCATTACCCTTCTCCGCCGAAACCCTTGCATAGTGCGACTTGAGGAGTCCGGTGATTACGCGTTCAAAGCGGTTGCCAAGTCGCTGTGCTTCTTGTGTTTTAGCTATGCTTTGGCTCTGGATGTCGTCGGCGAATAATTCGATTGTTCGGGCCAGCCCTTTGCGAAGAGAGTGTTTGACTGTTGAGGTTGAACAACAAGTATTGATTAGCCTGGAGGAAAAGAACTGACCAATCGGTTTAACGGTATCGGCAAGGTCCTTCCGGATCGCATCCCTGAAGTCTTTAATATGAATAGGGATTTGATTGTTTACAGCCTGCATCCAATGTCTTGCGGGTGATTTGACTAAAAATTCAAGGCCAATTAGGTGCTCAGACTCACCTGCGACAGCGCGTGAGTATATCCTTCGTCAAATCAGCATTAAGATTGTAATTCTGGTACAGTCCCTCTTGGCGCATCATCGTTCTGCAGTGATTCAACTTCGTCAGGAATGCTCAAACCCACAAGAATTGTTTTTACCTGTACTGGTTCCATTTCTTGGTGTTATGGCGTTCGAATATGGAGGCACTTTTCCCTTCAGCCTATTGAGATATTAGTTGCGTCGCGGGCAGGGGGTGGGGGTCTGCCAAAGACACATACATCGCAGGCAGCTGCTTTTACGGCAACTAGTAAATCATGATACACCTTCTCAATCCCAATAATCAACTCATCGAGTCGCAATTTACAACGCTGTAGTTGAATCAGAAAATAAACGGGTGAAGGAATCCAAGTTTTCGGACCTCGTGTGAGTTATCTATCATAGTTTGAACCGTGGCCTGGTTCCCCATTGGGCTCGAGGAGAACTGGATCGAGCTAATGCGGGGGAAAAACTCGCAGGCGTGAGAAACAACTCGGATGGCATCCGACAAATTGCGATGTTCGCCCTGCGATTCGAAGTAACTTTGGAGTTTGGGGATTCCCGTCTGGAATATAAGGCCACAGGTCGCAAATGACAGCGAAGAAACAAACCTCTTCCGCTACGTCGAAGATGCTTGACGCATGCACATCAATCTGTTGAATCCGCATATAGTCTTGACTACCTGCGAGAAGGTTGGCAACTTCGACAGCGAACACGATAATATAGATTCGCACCAACACAGAAGATGGGAATGGTCGGGATATCGGTCGTTGCCGGAGAGAGATCACGATACAACTGAAAATATGTGTCCTGAAGGGATGCTGACACGAGTTCGGAGCGCTCAACCTGGAAGGGAATCAGACGTCGGAACGTGAAAGAGAAGAATACCCGAACAGCCATTATACGATCCATTTCCTTCGTCTTCAAAGTCTTCTTTCGCAATATTTCGTTCATCTGATGGGAGATGAATTCAGTAAGCTCTACCTAACACAGGGCGGCAGCATAGATAGGCTTACCTGTTCCTTAAGTTGTGTGATGGCGGCCGCTGCCCTTTTGGCTTTGGACTTTTCCTTCTTTTGCATCTTGACCCGTAGAGCATTCCACTCCTGGTTGTATTCGAGAGCCTCCTGCCAATTTTTGAGCAAACCCCCATGCAGACCACAATTCAAAAACCTTCTTTAGTTGCTCAACTGTTGCTTGGTTAGCTGGTTTGAGAGTAATCTCGTTGTCACCGATAGCGTTCTGTTCAAGAAGTTATGGGCACTCAGAGGATGAAGGATAGCCGAGACACACATCGTTGCCGGTTAAAGCGATTATAATAGACTTGTCCCGAATTCGGCCGTCTATGATGGTCTGAGATAGACTTCAAGCATTTCAGAAACCAAGGGTAAATTGGAACCACGAACACGTACTTTTTCTTCAGCTGCGCGTACACTCCCTGCAATTATCGAAATATTAGAAATGGGGAATGCAATCCAGGTGAACAATGGGACTGACAGTGTCATCCTTAGCCCTCGAAATAGGAGCCACTGTGGCCATGGCGAGATATAGTGAGTGTATATGTACAGCACAGCCACTAACCGAGACATACTCCTTGCGCGTGTTGGAGGTAGTCGGCGGCCATCCTATTGCGAACAGGGTTGAGGTCTCCATACCCCGGTAGGTCCACGAATATGCTACCGTTGACAAGGACGTCGAACGGCCCGGTTATCTTGACGCTGGACGGGTATCAGAGGGGAACACGCCCACAAAACAGCACGTACATTTTCACGAGCGGCCAGAACTGCCAGCGGATAGGTTGAGATCCCGAAGTGAATATATGTATGAACTCACTGCGCGTGTGTCTGAGCCGCCCAAGGTTGACGACAAAAATTGTTCCAGCTGAGGTCAAATGAATGGGTGGATGAACATTTACCAAAAAAACGAACCTCCTTTTGGAAATTCACGTTGTCCTTGGCCACAAAGATCTTGGTATGACCGAGGTAACTTTGGACTACGGGATCATCCAGGAGCTCTTCGACCTTCCAGCTGTTCTCCGAAACATCCCGCAGGCTAGTCGCGTCAGAACAGCATTTCTCCTCGAAGAGAGTCGAAGACGTACTCAGGGAAAATCTTTCAAATATTGAGGTTAATAGAGGAACGAGGCGGGGGGGGGGGGAGGGATAACACGCGCTTACTTCACACATTGTCTTTCTTGCTTGGGATGCTGGAGAAAGATTGGTCTCGTCGGCAGACTCCTCTTCGTTGTCGACGGTCGTGTCATTCCTACGCGAAATGAATGAGAAGGATTGTCGATCGGTGAACGATGCGACATACGCGTCCTCAATAAGTTGAGCGAGATCCTTGCGAAAAGTTCGATCACGTGGAATAGTGTTCTAGGGCTAGCAAACGTACTTTTGCCCACTGCTCTCGAGAAATAAACTCGACGACGGCTTGGATAGTCGGTCCATCTTGTGTGAAAGATTGATTCCAACACTAAAACATGGACATTCGCGAGACAAACCTCCATACGAGATCTCAGTTATAACCGCAGTGCACGCACCCTAGCAAAAAATAAACATTAGGGCCTCTTGAGTGCAATGAATAGCTACGCACCGCCGCCGATGCTGACAACACCTGTTGTTTCAACAACGCATTCAAAAGCGTGGACTTGCCGGCCTGCGTCTCACAATTAGTCGCTGTAATTAAAGATGGAGAAGCGCTGACCCCTGTGATACTATGAGCACAATTCCTACGAGTGAACAAGGGAAAATTTATTCACCTGTTCGTCCCAAGAAGGCGATTTTAGACGGTCTTTGCACGGCGTCGGCTTTCACAGCTGCTATAGAGCGACTCCAATCATCTCGCAACTCGGGGGGCGCTGGGATTTCGCTGAATGTCGCCTCCAATGTATCAAGTACGACGAGAAGCTGTTCTTCGAGGGCAAGATTTAATTGGCTTGGTGTGTGTATTGAACGAAAGATGCTACCGTATGCCTTTTGGGCAGAGGGCCGTGGAGGCTCCATCTCGACGTCTCCTCCCTCCGATATGTCCGTCTGGTGGCCAGTGAGGCAAGGGTCAACAGATACGAAAAGAGCGAACCAAAGAGGAGTCGGTCGACATTCGTTAGAGGGTTTGGGAGTTGAAAAACGCGTTGATGAGGGTTGGGTGAGGAAAAACAAGGGATAAGCGCCCATGCGGATGACCCAATTAGGAAAATCTCAATTTGGTACGATCGTCGATCCTTAGGGACCGTTTCATCATGATCTAGGGAAAGAATGCTGACCCTTGCCGACCACTCTTCCGAGACAGTTGTAACGCGCACGCCAAACGCACCGGCAGTGAATATTGCTTGACCTACGTACTCCCCCAACCGCTTCTTGCCACAAATAAATAGACGATCGTTCAGGAAATACGTCAGCTCTAAACACCAGACCTATGTGTCCTCACCACCGCCTCCTTCTTGGCAACCAAGTCGCGGTTTTTCAAGAGACAATAATCCCCAAACTCGTTCAAGCTCTGCCAAGCTTCGCCTGGGAGCCACAACGTCCGCGTCAAAAGATTCGAGTGTCCTGCGTCGAGGAACGGCGTGCAGAAAACGCGTTCCCACTTTGTGGCGTCGACTGCATAGCGGGGCTCCAGCGTCGACGAGCTCGGGTGCTTGGGAAAGTCCAAGTCGAGCATATAATCGCAAGCCTCGATCGACGCCTAAGGTATGCGGGGTTAGCGGAGACGATAAAGAAGAGTAGAAAAGTCAAAGTATTCACGTAATAGGACGGCTGCTCTCGATTTAGGTCGTTCAGTCCAACGGGGACATTTCTAGTCTCCGGCCGACTCCAACCGTACCAGCTCGCAGGCTTATTCCACCATGCGGTGGCCAGTATGTCGTTCTCCCAAGACGCTTTCTTCACTTCGCCCTCACCGAAATGCCCTGGCAATAACCCGTCGAATTCACTCTTCACAAAATCGATGCGGACACCGGAGGGGACGAGGTAGTGGCCGGGGAATCTATACCATTCCTTGCTGACGCACATGGTGAGATTGAAGTCCTTGACCGGGGAGAGGTCGATGCGCGGGATGTCCTCCTCAGCAGTACCTGGTGGGTAGATCGGAAGGAGACCGGTGTCATTGAGGAGCCGAGGGATTTCTTCTGTCTGAAAGGCATAGACGACGGAGAGCGGGGAGTGGTAGTAGAATGTTTGGGCGAGAATGCGCGACACGGAGAGCACGGCGGACGCCACGACCACAGAGGACGTGAAAGTGCGGAATATTGTAGATTGAGACGCCTAAGAAAGGTCAGCAGGAGACGCAGTAAACTCGGGAGTAACGCACACGATACGGAGACTTGGTGAGTGAAATAAAGATAGTCTCGAGCCAACCCCGCATAAGATATAATGTCACTGCGGCATTGAAGCAGAGGAGAGGATACGCGGGGAACATGAACCGCTCCTCTTTATGCGCCTGAGAAGTCAGAATCGCGGTCCACAGGTAGAAAGGGGCCAGTCGGAGCGCGAGCACTGTGAAAGGCGAACTTTGATCAACCGACGGCTTAATTAAACCAAGACGCTTCCGGTCGACAAAGTACGTGACTAGAAGGGACGGGAGCGAGAGCAGGGCGATGGGAGCCAAGACATTAAAGTTCAAGGTGAGGTTGAGAAAGTAAAAGTTCCAAGGAGAGGTCCCGTATAGATCTGGGCCGCGATCAGCTCCGCCGAATACATTGTACTTGATGATGTTCCAGGGGACGATTGCGAGTTTTCCGTAGGCGATGCTGTCAATTGCAATAACAGGGATCTAGAAAGAACGTCGGTTGACTGTGTAAATGAAGAAGTAGAACACTGACGAATATCAAACTCGCGGTAAGACCCGCGGAAAACAATCTTTTCCACCGATTCAACATCCAGGTCGTCCGAATCTCAGGTGCGACACGGTCAGCGCTGAATATGAACAGCTCTTCGAAAACGAAAGGCACAGAGAGTGCGAGCGCAAAAGGCCAGCCAACGATAGCTCCGGTGGCGAATAACAGAGTGGCCGCAAGAGTTCGGCGGTTATTTTGCACACTTGAAGGCGCCAGTGCGTAGGAAAATGCAAATGTAGACATGTACATGGCGAAAGATGAGGGGAGAAGCGCTGGGCAGAGATTAGTAGATAATAAATCAAACGAATTGTAATTTACCTGCAGAAGCATTCCACATCCCTGCGCTGAACAACAACATGAAGAAGAGATAGCGTCCGACTCGTTCGTTAATCTTTTCGTATACCGTACGGTAGAATTTTGCCTCTGCTAAAACGGAAACGGTTGCGAGCGAAATCCTGACAGCGAAGAATGCGGCTCTCTGCGTTGTTCGTTGAAGAGTTAGGAGCTTGACGCGACACTATGGCTCACTTTATCGCCAGTTAGTAGCACTTTTGAAAGTTTTGCAGGGAGGATGTGCAGGACGATGTACGCCCAACTCCGGATGGCATACTCAGGAGAGACTTCCCATGTTTGGAATCCGTAACCGTGGTCGAGAAAATGCAAAGGTTCCCAGAAGTTGAAGACTATTCGGGATTAACGTCTAGTGTGCGGTTGGCATCTTCGCACACCGCACCTTCGTCACAGTCGTCGATATTGGAGTACATTGCGCCGGTGAAGCGCACAAGCAACAGAATACGAACTGCGAGCGAAAAGCTGGGATTCCATGGCCGACGTGCTGCCCTGCGCAGCTGGTCTTGGAGGATTCCGGTGTGTCTCAGCGGCTGCTTGGGCTTGGGTTCGGTGTCTGGGCGACGCAGACGAATGTGCTGGACGTTGTCCGCCATAAAAGGTTCGGCGTTAATCGGGGCTCGCGTCGGTCACGCGTCGTCGCGTCGGCGCTTAGCGGTTCGCGCGCAACCTTTTTCGGCGAATCTTCTTCCTGGTTTGTGAGGTAACTGTAACGCCTAAGAACGCAGTGTGCTCGCGGCTGTCGCGAGGGGTTAGCCACTAGTGAGCAATGAGGCCCGCGACGAAAAAAACGGACACTGTGAGTTTCGCTGGGATAAGGTTGAATTCAAAGCCAGTTCTCGACTGGATGCGCTGGTTTCGCCGGTTTACACGGCAGAAAAGGCGTGCAAAGGTAGCTGGACGTTGCGGAGGCGACGCAGAATAGAAAATAGAAGCGAAGAGAAGGACTGGAAGCCTTTTTGCGTACAAATTGACGTAGGCTGTATCCGCCCTTTGGTTCGACTGAAGCCTTCCGCTTTTCTCCCTTCTTGTTCCCAACCTCCATCCCACCACCATGGATCCCAGCTCTCTTGTCCCTGTCAATGCAGGTATGCTCGTCCTCCTCCTCTGTCTCTCCTCGTCCTCATCTCCTCCTCCAGAAAAATTCCTTTATATAACTCAGGTATACTTTTGTGGTACGTATTTTTGACCGTCTGCTCGTCGTCTTTTTCTTCATCCCCGTCTTTCAGCGATGTGTAAGTCCATCTTTACCCCGTTCTCTCCTCTGGCTGACGCGACCTTAGACGCGGTGGTCGTCTGGGACTGGCTCATCAGTCTGCCGCGCGAGTGGAGATTCGTATGACGACGCCTCTTTTCTTTTCCTCGACGCTGACTACCTTCCCGCGAAGGTCTGGAAGACCCATTGGACACCCGTCAAGATGGCTTACCTCTTCTGCCGGCAAGTCGCGCTCGTTTCACGCTCGACGCGCACCCACTCACGTCGCGCACCGCACAGCTATTGGGTCATCGCAGTTGTACCCTATCTACTCTACAGGTAGGCCTCTCCGCTCTTTTTTTCAATTTTCGCGCTAATATGGTCCCCAAGTTTCGTCATGGACCACAGCCTCGAAGTATGCCAGAAAATCTACAAGGTATCGTCCTCCGACTCCCGCGTTCTCCCGCTGTCACTGAAACTCTTTCCCTCGATGTAGATTCCCGTAGCTTTGGCTCTCTGGAACCAAGTCGGCTCCGAATGTTGGTCGTGTTCCGTCATTCTTTTTACAACCGTTTTTTCATTCTTTTTCGCTAGCCGTGCTCCTGATTCGGACCTACGCCTTCTTCAATAGAAACGTTTACATCCTGTGGTTTCTCATTTGCGCCATCTCCGGCGTCGTGGCCTACCAGCTCTACGTAGACACGACCCAGATGGACTGTGAGTAACACCCGCCTCTTGCCTCATCCATTGTTCAATTGCCTCCCCCAGTGCTGCCGTTTGTCAAGCCTCCTTTCGTAAGTGCCTATGCGGCGTTTTAACCTAAGCTTCTGCTAACTCTCATCCAGGACAGAGGCCCTTGTTTCCCCATGTCCAAACCGCATTCGGCTCACCTCCTCGGTACGTTTACATCGGGTGGTTTCATTTATTGGCATTAACATGTCATCTAGGATTCTTCGTGCGTGTTTGAACGTCGTGCTCCTCCCTCATTCCAACACGCAGCGCTTCAGATTGCCCCGCTCCTTTTCGACACAATCGTCACGCTTATGACTATCTGGAAAGCTTTCACCATTCGCAGACGCAATGGCGGGCCTAACAGCAGGCTGATCCAAACTTTCCTTCGTGAAGGTACCTCTGAACTCTATTTCGTCTTTTATTGAGCCAACTGATGACGTTATGTACGCAGGGGTTTTCTATTATATTCTCATTTCTATTGCCAACCTCATCAACGGTATTTTCTATCTTCAGTAAGTCTATGCGTCGTATGCCCTATTTTAGACCACAATCTTGAATATTTTCGCAGACCCCGTCAAGTCATTTCAGCCATCAACATTCCTCTGAGTGTTATGATGGCTCCCGTTCTTGCCTGCCGTTTGGTTAGTCCCGCCGCTCCCACCACCAACCACGGGCTTTGTTTAATAGTCACTCAGATCTTGGACCTCCGCGAGCGTGGCTCTGAAACGGTCTCGCACTCCGAGGGAACTGGCATCGCGGCGTTTACCACAAAGTCCATGACCCAGCAGCAGTGCTCGCCGTTCACCCCTCCCAATCACCGCACCAAGAGCGGAATCTACAGCCGCAACGCCCGCATCACCGACTCCAACATCGTCCTCAGCACCCTCGGAAGCATCCCGCCGGAGATGGACATGGAGCAGGACGTTGCCGAGCTGGAGAACATTCGCCTTGGGCTGGGGCTGGATCTGGGAAGTCTGACCGCGGTCGGGGATGACAGCGACGAAAAAAGTGAAGGGAGTCCAGCGCCCGCGTATTCGAGCCGTGCGCTGGAGATGGGGTTCCGCGCAGCTAGCCGTTCGCCGAGTCTCGATTTGGACATCAGAGGCATCAGGGTCACTGTCGACGTCGAGAAGGCCACCTCGACGATGTAGGAAGGAGACCGACCATCCCGCCTCAGTCTCTGCGTCGTTTTCGCTCTCAACGAATCCGCATCGTCCGCTTCTTGCTTTCGACATCTCCGTCTGTAATCCTCGCTGCGTCGGAACTCCCTTCACCTCTCGGAACGAAACTATCCCGTCGGCCCGCATCCAGAAGAAACTACCACTTGAATCCGAACGCGCGCTCGGCGCTCATTATTATTCATACATCCAAATCCACGTTCCCGCTTTCGTGTCAATAGCAAAAGAAATTGTAGCATTACTATTCACTGCATATAGTTATTCCTTTCATACGATACATACATAAATTCTTTACATACGTAGCTGTTTTCTGCAATTGTACGCCTTGTTTTGAGAGTTGCATAACATTGGTCGACGGTCGTTTTGATCCATTGGTCACATGGGCGTGTTAGCCCGAAATCGGCCGTTGCTCTCGGAACCAACTTGTCCAGAACCACCATTGTCTCTACCTTCCCTGAGCCTGTCCTTCACACAGAGCTTCCAGAGCCACCATCGTCTCATGCTTCTCGACCTTGCGCCTGAGCTTGTTCTACACATATTCTCCTTCCTCGACCTTCCCGACCTCGATGTACTAAGAAGACTTAATTCGCCTGTGCTCACGCAGCTCGCTGACGACCCGGCGCTGCATAATAACCGACTGCGCGTTACCTCTCCAGCGCGCATCAAACACGGTCTCTTTGGGTTGGGTCCTCGAGGCGACGTCTTGCGGCCTTCAGTGGGCGATCTCGTCCAGCGCGGTGTTATGCGCGGCCTCGCCATCGAGCGAAGATGGCGTGCAGGGAACTACTTCTACTCCCATCTCGTATGCTATTTGTTTCCAAGCAAGTCGTGGGCAGTCACTGATTCGCATCTGCGCAGTCCGTTATCCAGTACAATACGTCGCTCTTACTGGCCCGCCAACACGCAGGAAATGTCGTATCCGTGCACCTGCGACGCCGCAGCGCAGCGGCCAATCCCCTGAAGCGCCTTCATCAGTCTCAGGTATACCCCGACGTTGAATCGGCATGCCTCTCGATATCGCGCTCGCTCCTGCCCATCATCCGCAAGCTCAAATTCTCGCTTCAACGCGACCAGCTGGCGCGCATGGTCAGGGACGGCAGCGGTATTTTTGGTGTGAACCAGTGGCTGGAGCGAAGGGCACATATCGTCCATGATTCAGGTGAACGCGTGCGGCTCGCCATCTGTCCCGATATCCGGAAAATTGTAGGTTTCTACGAGGCTTTGACGAACGCGAAATAAGGTACCAGGACTTCCTCCCGACGGCCGTTGAGCGGAGTTGGCATGTACTTCTAAATGAGTCCAATATGAATCGGCCTTTTGAAAACAAATGTAAATTAACACAACTTTTCTCTCTCAACTTTCATGTCGAAAAACGGTGGAGCTCGGTTTACTGAGAAACTGGCCGCCAACTTTTAGAACGGCGGGCGCGCTTCCCGACTCAGACCGGATGTTCCGGCGGATCAAGTGGCTGTGAAGCCCCTATGTGGTCAAGTCTTTCTCAAGTTCGGCTTTCAACAAACAACAAACGGCAGCCCGATTCTTGGCCCATAGCAGATCTCGCGTTGTTAAAATCTCGGGCTTAGTGTGCCTCTCATATTGAAGGATAATTCTGGGCATAACGTTCCGTACAAAAAAAAATACACTCAATCCCAACGGCCAGCGTCCCCAAGCCTCCGGACACCCACACATCTGACTAGATGGCCATCGTCTTCGATTCCAGTGCCAGCCGGGAGAGGACTGCCATCTCCTATGGCTAGATCCACGAGCACCTTCGACAGAGCTTTTGTGGGACATATCTGGGAAGGTGCAATGACACGGAACAGGGATCCTGCTGTGGTCAAGCCGACACGTAGGGGAAAACCCATCCTTGGATGTTCGTCTCCTGGTGATGGAATAACGCCTCCAGGACGGACATTAAAGACACGAAGCGCGCTATAGGCCTGGGGTAGAAGGGAGTGCTCGAAGGGCGACTTCGGCGCGACCTTTGATCTTGCCAAATAATGTCCAGGTCTTTTCCATGGGACCAGCCATGTTGGAGATTCAAAATCAGCAACATGAGAGGCACGTAAAAAAGAAGGTAAACACACCCTTCGCCCGAGACATAAACAAAATTTGTCTCAGACAGAGTGCTGAACGCTGTCGCGGCGGCTAGAGGGTAGTCGTATGTGATGCGAATGTATTCACTGCGACGCTTGAAAGTAAGCACTGTTTACGAAGGGATATTTGAGTTGCCCACTCACTCTTTCGGAACTAGTAACTAGCTGATACCCTGCGCCCATATGCAGCCGTGAGCACCTTTCAGTTTTTCCACGAGGCTGGAAGGGTACTCTGTGAAGTTGGTGTGAATGATAATTTCTGCTTTCTTGGGATCCATCCATTCACCGGTGGGAAGTGGGAAATCTCTGCGCGAAAGGATGAAGAGACGAGTAACCTCCGGAGAGGCAAGACAGTAGCGCAGAACGCCTGTACCGACGTGCCCAGTTGGGCCAGTGATTATAATATGCATTGCAGGTAGGAACAAGTTGCGAGGTTTGCGGTAATATAATTGGCCTTGAATCGAGAGCAGTATGACGCGACGTAGAGCGTCGGCCAACGATTAGTAATTCACATGCCATCAGATGCTTGGAAGTCACGGTACCGTGTGTGTTGCGCGCTTTGAATTGATGCCTGCACTGTCTTCACCTCTGTGCATCGAGGTCTGCGTTGACTCCGTTCGATCTGCCCTCAAGTCCGTCTGCGATTTTCGTGCTCTCTGCCATGTTCTGATCTGTGCACAGTGCTGTCCAAGGGGGCGCTGACCGACTTGAAGTTTGTGGCAATCTAGGAGTCGGCGGCGGAACGACACCAAGCCTGGGCCTCCTCAAGTCCATCCAAGCTTCTGTGGATGTGCCTTTGATGGTCTGGGACCCCCCTTCGCTCACTCCCCACTTCTGAATCCGACGCAGGTGATGATACGGCCGCGCACAGGAGATTTCTTATACTCCGAGGACGAAATTGAAGTTATGCTCGAAGATATACGCGTTTTTAAAGAGTATAACGTCTCTGGAGTAGTGCTCAGTGCTTTAAAGGCCGATGGTCGCGTCGACGTAGACGTTGCCAAACGGTGTGTATACTGATAAGATTTTTCGTCCTGGACTTGATCCATAATAAAGTCTAGTTGATGAGGCGTTACCCCTCCAAGGCAAGCAGTTTTCCCCCCGAAAAATCGACCGACCCAATGAATTTAATTCAGTCTGTTTCCACCGTGCATTTGACATGGCGCGCGATCCCGCTGAAGGTAAAACTATCCACCGTAAACGACTCCGTTTAGGCCAATTCTCTAGCTCTCGCCGATGTGATCAGCATCGGAGGCATTTCACGGATTTTGACCAGGTACACCACTCGTACCGTTCTGCCGAACGAGACTCATCGAAGCTCGGTGTAGCGGCCACGCTCAGACAGCCTTGGAGGCGTTGGATACACTAGAGTCGTTGTGCGCGAAAACCCAGGAGCTTTCCAAGGAGCTCCCTTGGGTGTTAAATATTCTCCCTGGATCAGGAATAAATTCCGACTCCGTTGGCCCTCTGCTGGACGCGCTCCTGCCGCGAGGGTTGATGGAGTTGCATTTGAGCGGCGGGGGCTGGGAAGAAAGCGCGATGGTTCATCGGAAAGAGGGTCTTGGGATGGGGGTAGGAGCGGGCGAGTGGGCAGTTTGGGTGACCAGTGAAGCGAAGGTGAGGGCGGTGAGGCGATTTGCGGACGCGGTGTGGAAGGAGTATGCGGGGAGCATTGAGGAAAGCAACTCGGCCGAATAGCGCCGTTGTCCCTAGTTGTCCTAGTAGCTCTCGTCGATAGCCGCACACTAGTACTTGTCCGTCAAGTCAATCCTCTTGTCAGCAACACTGAGATAACTGAACGGATTCCGGGGCGGGGTACTGTGAGGTCGAATTCGTGAATTGATAACGTCGCGATTGGGGTCCGCATCGGTTGCCTTCGCGTTCCCCGCTGCTCGTACCCAACCCGAATTACTCAGTGCTCATGACGCATGATATTTCATACACACCGCCACCCGCCAGCTCTTTCCCTCTCCCCACAGACATCAATGAGGACCGAACCACACAAAATACCTATCTGGTGGTCAAACACGATTTTCTTCGTGGCTACCCACGTATTCGCGGTCTGGGGAGCTGTTTATTGGCGTCCGATACACGCAGTTCCAACGCAGAGTCTTGTTTTGGCCCTACTTGTCTGGCAACTGGCCGATTTTGGGTGAGTCTTCTAAGTTTTGTGATTGTGCCAGCTGTCAATATTGTTTCGCAGTATCACGGTGGGTCCTTGTGAATTGTGTGCACGGCTGAATTTTAATTCTACTCCTAGATTGGATACCACCGGTTGTACTCACATCGCTCGTTCAGAGCGACATTCGCAGTTCGCGTCGTGCTTGCTGCCTTTGGATCCGCTGGGTTCCAAGGATCAATCAAAGTTCGTTGAAACTTTTGACAGTCTTCCGTGTCACCTATTCTCACCTATTTTTTGCAGTGGTGGTAAGCGGTGTTATTCCGTCAGTGCAGAATCGCGACATGAAATCTGGCGCGCTCTAGGTGTCTTAGGCATCGTTTACACCATGTGCGTGAACTGCTCGCTGGGCAACGCGACCACTTATTCGTTCATTCTAGCGATTCACCGATTCAATCCATGATCCTTATGCTGCTACTCGAGGTATGCTGCTATCTATTGGCCGTACTGCGCAAGATCCTTACCGTTTTCAGGCCTGTTCTACTCGCATATGGGGTACGTGCGGCTCGGGTTTGCTGGATAATCAACCTTATATCATGATTCAGATGGATATTTTACAAGCCAACGTACGAGCGCATGGAGCTAGTTGACCGCGAAGATCTGGACAGCGACCCTGGTGCGTGTCGGCCAGCTTCGCGTCCTACAGCTCAGTAAACCCTGTCGTAGTCGTCCGGTTTCAACACAAACACTATGGTACCCAATCTCACTCGCATTTGATGATCACGTTGTTCAGCTTCAATCCCTAGTTCCATTGGCACTTTCCTTCGGATTCGTTTTGCCTACGTTGCTGGGAACCCTCTGGAACGACGCATCAGGCGCATTCGTGTGGGGTGGATTGGTCGCTCGACTTGCGAGTGGGTTGTTTATTTTCCCGCGCGTATTCCTCCTCATTTCCCCCCAGTATGGCATTGCACTTTTCTTGTGAATTCGTAAGGCTTCATCTTCACTATCTCCCCGAATCTCACGTTTCTAGATTGGCTCACTGGGACGGGCTGCAGCCTTATTCTGACGAAGATACTTCGCGAGGAAATTTCGTACGTACTTTTATTATTTGTCCTCAGCCTAGCCTGGACACCATTCCCAGGTGCTGGCACTGCTCACGGGCGGCGAAGGCTCTCATAATTTTGTAAGCTTTCTCGTCAACGCTGATTGTTGTCGCTAACATTTTTTTCAGCACGTAGGTCGTCCGATAATTCCAGCGCGAAAAGTCTCAGCATTCATTCTTCTCAGCACTCGTTTCCTCACGATTGGCGTTCCGGGCCGCATCTATGGAACTGGGATCCTTCGAAATGGATCATCTTTGTGCTAAACCGTCTCGGCCTAGTGTCAGGTCTCCGCAGCGTCCGAGAGGAAGATATGAAGGAGGCTATGCAATACATGCGTTTCAAAGAAACTCACGGTGTTCCCCCAGCCGAGGATGACGCGCCTTGGGTGGGGGATACCTGGGACCTGGTGCGAGCCCACGATTTTATCAAATCAAAACCAGGGAGTTGTCTGGTGGTCATCGACGAATACTTCGTCGATGTTACGCCGTATCTTGGGGAGCATGTAAGTCGTCTGGGCCGGATGTATCCTTGCGTTTTATTGACTGGAAAACGCAGCCTGGTGGTGCCCCCCTGTTGCGAAAATATTCTGTGCGCCCGCAACAAGATCTTATAGAGGCGTCTTGGGCGTTCGATGGAGGCCTCAAGTGAGTTGTCATTTTGTTGGGGGGTTTTCCTGCATTCAACTCGTTCGTTCACAGCAACCACTCTCGCTCTGCTAGAAGAAGGATGCGGGAGTTTAGAGTTGCGCGCTTCGAACGCTGATTGTCAAAAGCTTCCTGTATATTGCTTAGATGATCATGATACATGCACCGCGATTGTAAAATATATCTAAGGTGTTTTCGCGCTTTGGTCAAAGTCTCGTCGCGTTGATGGGATTTGCACGTGACTGCGTTTGATCTCAGGCGAAACTCCACCCGAGAGCAACCCTTACTGGCTGAACCGTGAACGAATCTAGATGAAAAGAGCACATAGCGGGGCGGACCCAGCGGGGTCGAGGGCGAAACGACGAAAGGAAATTCCTGTGGCAGGCTCGTCCTCGGACGTCGATATCACGTCGGATCCACTGAGCGCAGAGGAACGCGCCCGGGCGCAGTTTGAAGATGTGCGCACGCAAGGATTGCGGCTGTGGCAGACGGTCAAGGACGCAACCAACAAAGAGTACGTGTTGTGGTGCAAACATTCCTGTGACTTGACGCTTACTGCATTCGGGGCAGAGGTCGAACACTGTCCGATGTGTTCGTTCGCAAGCCGTCCAAGAAGCTCTACCCCGACTACTACCAGTTCATCCAGCACCCTATTGCCCTCGAGGATATCAAGAAACAGCTAGAAACCAATGTCTACCCAACCCTTGAAGCCGTTCGCCAGGACTTTGAACTTTGTTTCGAAAATGCGATGAACTACAACATGAAGGACAGCGGTATCTGGAAGGATGCAAAGGACCTCTTGGTACGTGTTTACAAGCCGTAATCTCGTTGCCTGCCTTACATGGGAACTAGAAAGTGGCAAACAAGGCTTACAGCAAGATAGTGCCGCCGGACGAAGACCTCCAGTTGGCTGGGAAGAAGCCCCCAAGCCTGCATCGTCTTGCCAAGGTCAGACTGCAGAAGCTTATTGAGACGACGGACGATACGTGCGTGCTTTCGCGTCTGTGCGCCACAAGTTTAACTAACCCCTCAAATCAGCGGGCGTATTCTTTCCGACATATTCATGGAGTATCCTTCGAGGACGGAGTGGCCGATTTACTACGTTCAAATCAAGCAACCGCAATGTTTTAGTAATATCCAGGTGCGTTCGCAGAGGGTTTCTGCTGACTCGTGGTTCACGCTGCCCTCAGAGACGCTTGAAAAAGAAGGAGTACAACTCTATGGTGGAATTTGCGGACGATGTCGAGTTGGTGTGCTCCAACGCAATGGCATTCAACCAGGACCATACCCAGATCTGGGAAGACGCTCTTACTTTGCAAGTAAGCCGACTTGTATCCACGTCGTTCCTACCGCTCATTCTGCATCGCAGACTACGTTCCGGCAGCTCATGTCCGATCTTCCACCCGCTTTCGCTGTGGCAAGATATCAGAAACCGGCGACCGCCAAAATTAAGATCAAGATGCCCGCGACTGTTGCGCCAGCTCCCTCTTCACCTCCCCCTACTGCCGCCGCGCCATCTGTCGTGCTGCGGGTACCCACTACCAAAACACCGGTCGTGGCACCAGTACCTCTTCCCGCCCCTACACCGGCGCCCCCAGCTGCCGCCACCGCATCTCCAACGCTTCCCCCCAATACATTACCTTCCACCAACATGATTCAACCTGCGTCTCAACCCGCGCCTACTCCTACTCCCGCCCCCATTAATAGCACCCCAGTGGCGTTCAATAACATTCCAAAGCCAATAATACCCAAACCAAAGCCCATTCCGACGCCCATTGCGACTCCAGCGCCGGCCCCGCCGCCGCCGCCGCCAGTTGTGGCCCCAGCACCTGCAAAGAATTTGCCTGTTTCCAACTCACCGGCACCGCCTCCGCTGCATCCGAGCCATATGCTCAAGGGTGTGTCGCTGAAGACAGAACCGCGCAAGCGGCCATTCTTGCTGGATCATCGAGACGGGGTCAAGACGTGGGCGATGCGGCTGGGTGCTGGGGAGCGCGCTTTGAGTGTTGCGGACGTCACGTACATGGGGGACGACGAGGAGGACAGCAGCGAGGAGTCGGAGAGCGACTCGGAGGGGAGCGGGGAAGAGGAAGAGTCGGATCCGGACGGTGCTGCGAAGAATGGGAAGAAGAAAGTGAAGGGCAAGGGTCGAAGTCGTAAAGTTAGGGCTCCTACTGCCGCTATGAGGGCACTGCAAGCTGCGCGCGCGGCGAAGAGGGAGGCTCGGAAGATTGGGGAAGTGCAGGTGAAGCTGAATGGATTTTTGGTCACTCCGCAGGATCCGGGTCAGTGGATGGTCGACTTGCAAATTGGCGCCAATTTGTTAGAGGTTGGGGAGCAGGGAGGATTAATTTGGAAGGTGTACGCTGAACGAGTCGCCGTTTAACGCATATTTTTCGCTTCTTTACGTGTTTAGTTCCTGTGTTGTACCTGCTAATTTTGGCGCGATCACTCTTTCTCTTATTCCACATCGAAGGAACAAAAAAACACATTTGCTCTTGAATATTGAGAGCAAGCTGGTCCAGATATACGCGCTTACAACTGACTGATAATGAGAGTACGATGTAAGGTACGGTCGATGTTTTCTACTTTTGCTTTTTTTGCAGGTTCAAAGTTGTACAGTGGTACGACGACGAGGGACAACCTTTCGGGAATGGAGGTTGTCGCGCTGAACACACGACCTGCACCTATGTTCACCCTTCAAGCAATGAATGGGCCACGGCCCAGAGGAGGAGTACGGCTACTGCTACTGTATGTACGCGAATCTTATATGATTTCTACCCAACTCAGCCTCCATAGCGCGACAGAGGACGCGGTCGCGGCGGAGGATTTAGTTCCCCCTCGTCACGAGACAGCGGTTGGAATAACAGAAGAAAGAGTCTCAACACAGAGGAGTGGGACACAGAAGGGTGGAAGTCAAAACCATCCAAGGCTCCCGCTTCTAGCTCAGGCTCGGTCTCTTCCTCCACCGCAGATTCCCAGCCATCTACGAGCAAAGTGTTCGGTGCGTGGGGAACGGGGCCAAGTACTAGTACTAGTAGCGGAGGTGGCGGTGGATGGGGAGACTCAAACGATAAAAAGGACACGGATTCTGGGTGGGGCTGGGGTGCACCACCGAGCGCCAAGGAGGCCGACGCGTGGGGCACAGTAACTGGCTGGGGTACATCGGCGACCACGACCGCGACCAAAGACACAGAGTCCGGAAAGAGTTCGGATGGAGGCTGGGGTACATCGACGAGCGCGACGGGGACCAAGGCTGGTGGGTGGGGATCAGAGAGCGGCTGGGGCACGACGACGACAACGCAAGATAAATCTACGGGCTGGGGCGGAGGTTGGGGCACGACGTCGACGGCAACGGCAACGCAAGATAATTCTAGCGGAGGTGGATGGGGAGGTGGTGGCTGGGGTAAGGCGCCGATCGACGATCAAGCCACCCCTAGCCAGCAGCCATCATCGGCTAAACCAACGACGCGCCCGAACGACCTCCGCGTGGACGTTGAGGACCAAATGGCAGTCGACGCTCCATTGCCGCCGTTGTCTGCTTCTAGCTCTTCCTATCGACCCGGTTCGCGAGCCCCGTCAATCGGTGCTGGAACACCGCAATCCGCCTTTCCTCCGTTCGCCGTTCTCGGACACGTCCCCACGAGAGCTGAACTACATTCTGGAATCGTCAAGTCCGTAATTATACGTCAAATTCCAGCGGATAGACTTCTCATTCTTGCTTAGGACTTCAGTTCGCGCAACGTGCATACAGCTTGAGCTCAGAGAGCTTCAACGACAATTGACAGCCTTCAAGGCCACGCGAAATTCCGCGCAGTTCCAGCGTATTTCAATGAGCGGCGGCGCGCGCCTGGACCAAATATACAGCCAGCTCAAAGACAACGTTAACTCGACGCAGACGCGCGTTCTCAAAGTCGAAGAAGAACTGGTGAAATTCCCCGAACTACCCTCCTCGGCCCCGAATACAGCAGACGTCGATCGAGAGATGATGTCTTACACGGAAGACCTCGAACGCTGGCTGCGAAGCTTCATGGCACTCGCCGTACCGGAAACCAGACCCCCAGCTGCTCCTTCGCCTTCTGCTATGGACGTCGAGCCAATCCCTGACCCCAAGCAGGCTGAATTGCTCCTTGCAGAGATAGACCAGCGCATCACAAACCTAAAGGGACAGTTAGAAGAAATGACCAGCACGATGGAGGATCTCTACTCCCCAGAGACCAATGCGGCCACAATAGACGAGGCGATCCAGGCCGCTCGAAAGAGGTCGCAGAGCGAGCAGAGTCCGGAACTGACTGCAGAGGATAACGCGGCCGCCGCTGCTATCGCCAAAATGCAGAGCACAGCGAGCGGCGTGCAGCAAAAGTTCAACCAGTACGCGGAACAGGTGGTCGAGCTCCTGGACAAAAATGAGCTCGGGAAAACGCGGATCGAGGCCCTTGAAAAGCAGCGAAAGGAAAACCACAGTCTATACCTTGACGTTTGTCGCATTTCTCCTTTCCCCCGGTATCTCTCATCTCATCTGTGGTTTAGATGAAATCCCAGCTCGAGGAGTTTGAAGAACGAAAGAAGCAGCGTGCACTACAGCTCCAAATGATGTCGGCAGCTTTCGCTCGTTTTGCCAAGAACCCTAATCCAGCTCCCGTTCTCGACGAGACCGTCCTCGAACGTGTGAAGGCGAATGTCTCAGTCATGATTGACAACGAGGTCATCCCCGCCCTACAAGGCCTCGGGATACGATACACCCAAGCCATTGATCGCCGGAGCGAGAGTCTTCGACAATCTATCCAGCCAGCAGTAGACATGACCAGCGATATCTGCCAGCGCGCAGAGCAAATCGAAGTTGATGCTTAGGAAGGAAATTGAAAGCGCAGTTTTCTTGAATCCCGGTGTATTATAGTGTAACATATTACCGTAAATCTACTACTCCGAGCGTCCGCAATACATTGGTTAATGACGCGGCAGTCGCTGTCCGATGGGAACATCGTCATCTTCGCTTTCGCTCTCCGGTTCGGGAATGTAATGATGGTACCGCTGCGGCGTTTCTCCGATTTCGAGGAGATATCGGGCCAGCATGTCTTCCCGTGCAGCGGGCCGCACTTCATATCCCTCCGAACCCCGTCTGACCCGCATCTTACTGTTTTCCGCGTATCTATATTCGTCGTCGTCGGTGTCGTACTCATCTGCGTTCCCGCCCCCCGCCTGGTAATCAGGATGATAAGGAGGAAGGGCAGATGCCCCGTTCCCGTTGCCATTCTTTCTTCGACGAGGGGCGGAAGAATTGGACGCTTCAAGGTCGGGATTCACAGAGCCGTTTTCGTACGTCCACGGTGAGTCTGGAAGAACAAATTCTCTATCGGGGTCGTCGTGGTACACTGAAGCCGGATCTCTCGGGGGCCATATATCTGACGGCTCGTACCCGTCGGTATCATCTGGTGTAAATAGTTAGGAAACGAGGATGAAAGCAAGAAAACGACAGAAAAGGGAAAAGGGAAAGTAGATGAAATTATGCTTCGAGAGTGATGAATGAGCACTCAAACTAAACAAACATCGATATTCAGCCGCGTGCTCACCATTTCATTACACCTCCTCGTCTCCACGGTCTCGCTCGGGAACTTTGGCCATTTCAACCCACTTACCGTCACCTTCCGTCAGCTGGTATTTCAGACCCGTACCCGGCGTGGTGGTGGGCCAACACCATAACCAGGGGTTCTGTCCGAGAACCGAATCGATGTTTCGTCTTCTCCCAATATTCTGTAGGAAGAAAGTCAGGCGCGCGAATTCAAACGAGGGAATGACAAGTACATAAGGGAATTTGACTTCACGAATCTTCCCCTTGCGAACCATTGTGGCGACCTTGTCTTTTTCCCAGCCCTCGATGGTGGTCGTGTTGCTCATCAGAGAATTAAAGTGGTATAGACTGGCAAGTGTCAACGTAGATCTGAACCAGGGGAAGCAGACATACCTGAAGGCCCCGACAGACATGAGTACTGGAACGCAAGCAACATAATTCATGATAAGAAACACGAGTTCCACGCCATCCGGTTCGGTCTAATGCATCATAAGCACCCAGTCGTGTGTTGTTGAAATGGCTCAACATAGTATCGGGAATCCATGCTGTAGAACACTCTCCGGGTCACCATGACCACATGATAGAGGCATGCAACGTCGACGTAGAATAAAAAGCGAATAAAATGGCCATGATTGAAGTGGCCGACACAGTTGTTGATCCATGGGCAGTGGTGGTCTGGGTGTGATGAGTGGGTCGAAACAGCTACAGATTGAAGTATTCACCCATACGCAGAACACATCTTCAAAAATGTCATGAGCGTAGGTAAATAGACGGAATGAAGGGCAGAGGACGAACCTGCCGCATGACCTGCAATGGTGCGTCCGCGGCGGCTTTGGCCGCTCACACATACGACAGTATCTTGGACCACCGGTCAGCTTCTTGACTTCATAACCGTCCGAGTGGGTGTCTGGTTTCTAGCAATATATTTTGTTGGACGCGCGCAAAACCGTTCGGCCAAGAAACTAACCCAGGTTTCTGGTACTCGACCGGGATCCGTTGTAACACATAGGAAGTAGTTCCAGAGCAACATTCCAACGAGTAGACTGCGTCGCGGCGAATGTAAGAAATAGCAGCGACGCGCAAGTGCTTACTCACTTGAACGGCAAGAGGAGGGTGATCAGTTGCACCGACACTTCCCGCCCGTACCATGGCCATATTATGAAGATTTGGCTAGAGTATGCAATAAAGCAGATGAGGAGGAGGACAATGTTGACCACGATCCATCCAAGTGCCCCAGCCATATGAGCGTACAGAACGCGGTGTGAACCTTAACCTTACTAAGTTTTCTAAATGCAGTACGATCATTTTGCTTCTTGCCTTCATGCGTCGATACACCGGGAGGCTCCTGGCGCGCCCGGTGCGTTGGAATTCGACCACCAGCGCAGGAAATTCGTCGGAAACTATCCCAGATGACCCTGTCGTTTCTCCGACTCTAGATGTCCCCGGTACATTGTTTATCGCATTCTTTTCAAAATTCTCAATTCCTTGCGACAGTAACACCTGCTCCTGCTACCCCTCTTGCGCACGGCTCTCTCTCTCCACGGCGCCCCTTCAATGATCAACCTTTTATCCCAAATACAGACCTCATAGCTGCTACAGCGCCACAAGGTAGTTTGGCCAGTCGACTAGCTCGTGAAACTTTGCTCAGGTCTGGCGGAAAGCTCCCTCCCGAGGTTTGAATGCGTGTTTCGCTACTCCACCAGCTTTACTCATGTTCTAATTTCAGGCCGAGCCTGAATCGCCTGAGCTGATAGCCGAACGGCGTCGACTGGTTGAGACGCGGCGCGCTGAACGTATCGCCCGAGAGCAGGCCGCTAGAAACCCCCGTCCTAATTATTCGACCGCGCCGCCATCACCACTTGCTCGCGAGGATCCCGCAGTTGCCGCCGCTCGCAGACGCGAGCTGATGCTCGCGCGTCGTGCGGAACGTCTGATTCGCGAAGAAACGGCCCCGACGCCGGACGCGTCACAACCCAACACTCCATGGCAAGCTGGCTCAAGAGGAGGAGCTCCTGGGTTCGCAGGCCGCGGTGGGCCTGCACTTCGAGGCGGCCTTCAAAGTGGCAGAGGCACCTTTAGAGGTCGCGGCGGGGTGGGAATGCGCGGGGACACACGCGGGCGAGGAGCGCGTGGTCGCGGAGGTGCTCGCGGTCGTGGAGCCGCAGGTCGGGGCAGAGGAGGCCGCGTTCAGGTCGATCAAGATCTGCCTCCCGAACTCCAGGACTGGTTAGACGAGGCGGACCTGCCCGTTGCGCGTACTCTCGCACCAGAAATGCACTCGGGTGTGGATAGGGTATTCCGCACAGACACTACGCCCTCAAAGCTCCCGGCTGACCCTCGAACACTGCGGGAAACCGTCGTGGGCGATTATTCGCCTTTCCTACCCCGGAATCCTCAACACTTCGTGTCGGCTGCCCACAGAATTGGCCCTGTCAAGCATTCTTCAGTGACATTGGCTCATAGTAGACATGTACTTGCAGGAACTCAGGACGTTGTGAAAGACGTCGTAGGGTCGAGTGCACAGGCCTCTACCTAATCGTAAACCACCGATGTAACATCGTAATGGATCCCAAAAGCATTCCGCAGCTCCAGAGAAAGAAAAGAAAAACACTGCGAATTACAACAGGTACAGAGGTGGTATAGCAATCAAGATATACGAATCCATTCCAAGATCTCTAAGCTGGTTCAAGTGCCGTCCAGATCCTGGTCAGTGTCCTCGTCTTCGGGTTCAAGGCCAGCTTCCGCTCCAGAGCCCTCGTAGGCGTCGGACTCTTCAGGTTCTGGACCGTCGTCATCGTCGTCCACCTGAAGAGGTTCCCGCCCGTCATCCGTCTCATCCGGATAACGCCCACCATCCGTCCCCTCAGGTTCCCCTTCGCCCACAAAGTCCTCAAAGTTCGGACGGCGCAGCTCAGCCGGAAGCTCATAATCATACTGGTCGTCCGACTTTGCAACAATCGGCGGCAGCTTGACCCCAAACGCCTCGGACCGACTTGAATGGCGCGACTTCTTCGCCGTGCGCTCCGCATAGACCTCGAGGTAGCCTTTCTGGGCGGCACGTCGCGGCGGGGCCCTGGTCGCCGGGGCCGGCTTTCGGGGAATATGCGGTTTTACGGGCACTCTGACCACGCCACCGCGGCCTCGTCCACGCCCACGGCGAGAAGGAGGAGTGGGGACGGGGGCAGATATTGACTCTATTGGAGGAACGGACGCTTTGCGCTCCGATTGCATCTCAATAGGCTCTGGGGGAGGAACAGAGAGGGATGCTGGTGCTAGTCTTTCTTCTGCAGCAGGAGGGGGAGTTGGTGGTCGAAGTGAGGGGTGGAAATCGGTGGGCTCCGGCGTAGCTTCCACTGGCGATATGGGGTCTATGGACATATCGCTTCTGGGCGGGAACGATTCTGGAGTCGGTGCGTAGGCGTCATCTCCGGCGGGAGGAGGTTCCACCGGAGGAAATGAATAGGACTGAGACGTATCGTGGATGGGAGACGTGTCATGGGGGGAAGAGGTAGAACGTTTAGTTACCACCGGGTCGTCGTCGACGACGATGAATGTCGTCGACTCTGCCGGAAGCGAGTCGGCGTGGGCTCGTGGCGGTGAGGAGGGTACCCCGCGTGCTTCTGTTTTCGCCCTCTTGTGAGGGTGATCGTGAACAGGAGGTCGTCTCCGGGATTGTTTGGGCTGCCCGTCGTCCGCCTGCGGCGGCTGATACGACAAAAATCGTATATTCGACATGACATCCCCTGGGTGGGCTAGATCGGCACGAGGCTGCAGCGATGAAGGACCAGGCACCCCCGTTGGCTGTGGTATCATCTGCTGCTGACGGTCCATCGAGAAGGGAGTTGCAACCGGAGCCATGCGAGGTTTGCGAGGGGGAACAGCGGGACTTTTGGCTGGAGGAGGAGGCGGGGGAATGAACGGAGGCGGAAGGCTGCGTCGACGCTTTTTCGACGTCGTGGTTGTCGTTCTGGAGGTTGTGAGGGGAGGAGTGGGGATATTTGGGCGAGCAGGTAGTTTGAGTTTGAGCTTTTGAGTTTCTTTTTTGTTGACTTGGGCATGGGCGAGATAATCCTCGTCAAGTTCCAACTCTCCGTCTTCGTGAGAGTGAGGAAACTCTTTACCCGAAAGCTCAGAGTCGGGGTCGAGAGAAACGTTCAGGCTGCTCTGCCCCACAGCCTTCCTCACCCGATCTGGAGGCAGCAACACGCGATAGCGTTCCTCCAGCGTCTGGGCATTCATCAGCATCTCCCTCCGTCGCCGTTCACCTTCGAGATAGGCAGGATTGCCATTCAATCCGCCTAGGATGCCGAGCTCATCCTCCACAACCTCGGGCACGCCAGGACGGGGGGAGAAAGAGGATGCTGGTGCCGCGAGAAAGGCTGAATTGTCCATTGCTCGCAGCTGGTCGATGCGCTCTTTGAGTTTGTACTGTTCGTGCTTCAGTTTTTCCTTTTCTCGCAGTCGCCCTCGTTTCTCAAAGGACTCGTACTTTCGATGGCGCTTTTCGTATACGGCATCGCTATCCGAGTTGTTCTGGGATTTTGTCAATCGCAGAACTGTAACAAGATTGAATACACACTTCTTCGGTTGTGCGCACTCTTAATCGACCTCCGACGCTGGGAGTGTCGGATACATTCGTAAATTCGGGTGTCTCGATTATCGTTTGTTCCCTGTAAGCCTTGAGGACCTCTGGCCGCTCAAAGTAGCTCTGGTGAGCGAGTAGATTAAGACCAGACCCCCCGGCCGTGGCGAAGTCCCCTGCGACCTTCTCGAGCGTGTCGTTGGTCTTGAACACGAACGGAGTGTCCGCGGGGATGAGTGGTTCGTTCTCCGCTGGTGGTAGCATGAGTATTACACGCCAGGCGCCGAGAACTGTCCCGTACATTTATTGAGTTGGGTGTTCAAAATCATCACATCGACATCGCAGTTTCCGACCCCAGGCCCTCCACGGCGAGAACGCGAGGGGAGAACACGCTTTTGGCGGAGGGAGGCGGCGGCGTTGGGGAGGGTGGCATCGTTGTCCATGGCGGGGAGGCAAAAAGGCCCGCGAGGGGATGAAGAAGCCGGGGAACGGAGATTTGAGGCTTCGGAGGGACCAAGGAAGCAGCGCTGGCGCCGTTCGGGTCAGAGACGTGGCCGCCGATACAGAGTTGTTGACAGAGTACAAAATCGCCCCTCTCAAACTCAAGTTGTTTACTATCCCGTCAATCACTACGCGCTACAATTATTCCCTCGCAAACGTCCATCCATCCCTTTTCAACGCATCTATTCCAATCTCCAGCTTCTCCTTGGGTACCTGAGACACAACTGAGCCATCACATTGTTTTTTCGCAGCCAAAAACACCCACCAGAATATAGTCGGTGTTCCTGGGCAAAAAAGATCAGTACCTTGTCCACCCCTCGCAATATCAAGACAAACCAGGTAGAGACCGCAAAGATAGGCACCTCTGCGCGCTTGAGCGGCTCCACGAACCCCGCCAGCACACCCGTCAAGTCTAGGAGAATTTAATCAGTCGAAATTCCCCGCGCCTTGTCTTTCACTCACTAAACTCCATGGGACCAGCTATCTTAAACGCCCGCCAGCCTGCAACCTCCTTGAACCCTTCAGGCATCCCATCACGGTACAGGCCAACAACGGAAAGCTCTTCAGGCGTGCGGGTAATCGACAAGAAGCTCTGGCCATCGTCCGCCTCAAGCAGGCTTTTAAATGTCTCAGTCAGGCTGCTGGGCTCGAGCTTCCTGACAAAAAAAGCTCCGGGTAGGACATGGAGATGCAGACACGGGTGGTCGATGAGAGGAGACATGTTTTGCTACACGAGTCATCTCGGTTTTACGTTCCCTTTCCCTTCCGTACAAATTTCTACTGCACTGCGAGTTCGATATCTATCTACATCCGAATATTATACAACTTTTCGCTACTGCACGCGAGATCAGGTCGACACGATGGACAGGGTATAAACTTGGTCGCCGTCCGACCCAGTGTTGACCGTCTCCACGGTACTCCCACTCGGTGCATCGCTGCTGGAGAAGCTCGTCGAGCCTTCATAGGCCAGGAGCGTAAGTCCTCCAGACGCAACCGCCGAGAACGTGCTCGAGGACCCACTTCCACAGGTAAACGCCCCACCGCTAACGCCGCATGAGCCCTTGGACGAGGACAGCGTGAAGCTGCTTCCGGTGCCGGTCAAAGTGTAGGTAGCGAGGGTTTGGGTGCTCCAGGTCCCAACTGACCATTTTCTCAGTCAGTACGGGTTACTGCGTCTTGGAATCGCGATACGCACGAGAGAGCAAACCGCCGATGGCATCGCCGTTCTGGATGGCTTGAATAGTCGCCTTCGAGGGGATCGAGGTCGGTGTGCCGGTAGATGTCGAGGTAGTCTGCATTCCCGACATTAAGCCGTCTTTCGACTGCTCAGAAATGGACGAGGCTTACCGTAGTCTTGGTTGTAGTAGTCTTCGTCGACGTGGTCGTGGTCTTTGTAGACGTGGTTTTGGTGCTTGTGGTTGAGACAGGACTGCCTGTCTTTGTGAGGTACTTGATGCCGCTGGACGGGCACGAGCCGGCCTTGGGGGCGTCTGAACTCCGGGTGAGTCGAAGACCAAAATGTAGAACACAAACGACGTACCGATGGGCTCAAAGGTCCCGTCGATGACGCTGCCTCGGAGGTGATAGTAGTAAGATATCTGGTCCACGGCGCCGCTAGTGCAGTCCAGAGCGGGGGTAAACTGGAAGCCGTCAGCAAAGATACACGAGGGAAACATCAAGACATACGCCGTATCCCTTCTTGAGAGCAGCGATCATACTTGCGAGGGTGTGGGTGGTGCTAGACGACGGCGTGATTCCGGCATCTTCAAGCCAGGTGTAGGTGGGAAGCGTCTACAAATTGTCAGTTTGACGAAGACAGATGAGAAGAGGATGCGCGTACCTTGAAAAGTCGGACGACGGTGTTGTAGAAGGCGACGGCCTGTGGGGGATGAGCTGCCGCAATAGTAGCAATTACAATAAGTTCACTTCAGCTCCCTTCGGGCTTCCGCTGGGGAGACATTTAACATCGAGCGTGCTAACGGAATCAATCTCAGACGACTCCTCAACGAATGAAATAAGCAGCTCGCACCTCATGCAGGTTCCTTTGATTCAGGATTGTGGTAAATAAATGGCCCATCCTGATGTGCAAAAAGCTTACCGTGCTGGAAGAAGGTCAGCACCCGAGTGGTGAGAGTAGTATCTACGTACCGTGGCCCATTCGTGCTCCCAGAAAGTCTCGTCCGTGCCGTCGTTGGGGTCGTTTTTCCAGTACTATAGAAGGGTGAGTCCCCGCTGCAGACTTGGAAAGGGCATTCATTTACAGTTTGCATGAAATCCAGCGTGTCGCTCGCTCCTTGAGCGGTGAGCAACTGATATAAGCCACGGCGTTAACACGCATATGAACGAAGAGGTTCGAAACGCACGCTGCTGATACCAGTGTAGGCTCTCGAGCTATCGCAGCTCTCGTCGAATGTACCATCACAGTGGTCGGGCCACAGACCTGCAGAAAGTTGTCAGTGCCATTCGATTATGTCGATTCACTAGATAACTCGCCGTGGATGGTCCAGCTGTTTGAAGGTCCGGTAGATGGGCTAAATAATCCCGTCAGTATTGTTCAAAATCTCAAGAGGAAGGAAATTACTCGGTATCCCAGAACTTTGCAGTCGAGGATTAATTATAAGACCAAAGTGCGACTCATCGGAGGCATACCTGAACCTGCAAGAGTTGACCCTGGAGAATTTACACGTGAATTAAGCAGATGCGAAGGACTTGGCTGCAGAGATCGACATACCCCAGGTGCCTGGAAGCAGCAAAGGTCAGACACAGCCGATGTATTGGTGCACGACGCGGTTCCGGTGGTAGAGCATCCGGAGCTGGTCACCGCGCGATTGAATAACTCCTCCGCATTCCATGGCGAGAAGAACGGCGTGGCGAGGGTAGAGCCAACGAGTCCGGCGAGGAGAGTGACTGCGAGCATCTTGGACGCGTAAACGGTGGGGCAGGGCAGAGTAAATTGGGTTCCGGCGCGTCTTTAAGCATCGCCGGCACGGTTGTCGGATAGATAGGAACCATGTGGGGTACAAGACCACGCATGTTGGTAGCCAAGTAGAAGCACACTACATGTACCTCACACTACTCTCTCTCCAGCGAACACATGTTGCACAGTGTTGCGATCACAAGTGATGCATGCAACATCTATTAATGGAACCAACACATGAATGGTACTGCAGCAGCTACGAGTAGACCTCTATTGTGGCTCACCATTACTTGCAGCGTTCCCACCACCGTGCACTGTCCATTCGTCCGCCCAATTGCTCCCACCCATGGCACCCGACGGCGGAGGTTGATGGTACGACTGGGGATGTGGATTTTGGAAGTCGAAATTCATCCCGAACGCCGACGCAAACCGTGGGTTGATGTGAGGCTGGATGAACTGAGGATAGCCTCCAAAATTGAACTGCTGCTGCTGAGACGGATCAAACGCCCAAGGTGATATTGGGGTGCTCGGCGCGGAATGGGACTGTGTGAACTCCGAACCATCAGAGAACTGGCCCGTCGCTCGAGCGATAGCCATTGAGGTTGGGGAAAGGGAGCGGGGAGGCGGTTGATGAGAGTCGTATGGCTCTGAAACGCGCGCATTTGTGGCTGGGCGGCCCTCCCAGCTTGCACCCCCATCAGAACGCCGACGGTCATTATCTCCTCGACCGCGTCCTCCTTTGCCACGTTCGCGTCCTCTCCCTCTTCCCCGACCCTCGTTACGATCGAATCCAGAACCGCGGCCTCGTCCCCGTCCGCGACCTCTCCTCGCGAAACCATCGGAATCATCGAAGGAATTTTCCCGATGCGATGGTGTCGGAGGGAGGGGCGGCGATTCGACCTCAGTAGACGGTATGGTGTACTCGTCTGCATATGGGTCGTCGTATGGCATCGGCGCTGGTCGTGAAGGCCCTGAGCCAAAGTTGTCATCGTATGGGCTGTGGTCATCATATGGATTCCGTTCAAGCATTGCGAGATCCTGGTCGCGCATCAATGCCGGGGTCGACTGTCTGGAGTTGACGCGAGACTCCCTCCTAGGATAATGTCATTAGCAAGAGTCTATTGGGGTAACAAATCAGCATACTTCCGCTTCAAACTACTTTTGTACGCGGCTTCAGCCTCGTCGTCCGAAAATTCCAGTTCGTCGTCCGCTGGCTCTTCGTCGTGCATGTTGCTCGCGTCGCTACCCTTGAACCTTCTGATTTGATTCACAAACACAAACCTGCTCCTTTGAGGAACGTGGAATACAGGACGCGACAATTGAACCTTGTCTTTGTCCACTGGGTAGCTCGCGGTGAATTTGACCTGATACAGCGGTTGGGAGGTGGGTCCGAATGTTTCGTAGATCTGGAACGCGTATAAACGCGCGCGGAGAAAAGATATGATACACACGCACGTAGCCGAGCACCTTTCGATCCTCAAATACCAGCAAAGTATCGCTGTCCAATGCCTGGTCAGAGGCGCGGGCAAAGACTTCAGAAGGCGCGCCCTTCACGATGACTGTTTTGTCGATGATGCTCATGACTTCGCCAACTCGCTCCAGGACCTCGTCTGGTCCAACTTCCTCAATATCCGGGACAGCTATATTTGTTTCGACGAGTTCATTTTTGGTTGTAAAATATGTCGTAGTAGGAACAGCGACGCCAGATTCTTCGTCATCGTCGACATCCAGTTCCTTGATATTCAATTTTGAGGGTTCTCCGTCTTCCGAATCTGACGAGTCCGAGTCCGAGTCGGAATCAGAGCCAGAGGTCGAATCCGTCGGTGCAGAGCTGTCTTGAACTGGTCAGACAAAGATGCGATGGATTCAGCCACGCTGCATACTGGTTTGGAGTTTTTTCTCCTCGTTTTCAACCTTGACTAAGTCCGCCTCGATTTCGTCCTCGCTCCCATTTTCACTGCCAGAACTGTCGATATCATCCTCGAATTTGGGAACCAGCTTCTGTGGTAAGGGCTCCGGGACGCCAACGAGGTCCTGTATAAGGAGGAGGTCCTGAGAGACGACGGTCGGTGCCAGAAAATCCATGGATTAATTTTCGTGATCGCGGTCACGTTTCTCTCGTTGCACACTTTTCTCCCCCCCTCCCATGTTCCGTGGAACAGCGTTTGCCTCCTTGCGCCGCTACTCGACCACACCCGAAAAACCGTCCCTGAAGCTTGTCGCAGAGCTGCGGAAACTCACGGAGGTCTCGATAGTAAAGGCGCGGGAGGCGCTCAGCGCGTCGAACAACGACGTCCAGACCGCTTTACAATGGCTCAAAAATGACCTCGTCACCTCTGGCGCGCAAAAAGCGGCCAAAGTACAGGACCGCTACACTGGGGAAGGCCTCGTCAGCGTCGCGATATTGTCCCCGGGGAACGGGCCGCGGGTGGGGAATGGTGTACGGGGAGCGATGATCGAGCTCAACTGCGAGACCGATTTCGTGGGGAGGAACGAGCTCTTCGGGAGGCTCGCTGCGGACATCGCGCACACTGCTGCCTTCATGTCAGAACCCGCCGACTTTCAGGCATATTCCGTCGACATCCTCAACGACACTCCCCTACTTTCCGCCGTTAATCCCAATCCCGACCCGACAGCTACTGTCGGGCGCGCCATACGGGACATGATCTCCAAAGTCGGCGAAAAAGTCGAGCTCCGCCGCGCCGTCACCGTCTTCCACGAGCCGACCCCCACTCCAGACCTGGGTCACCGCCTAATATCATACCTTCATGGCTCCGTGAACAACCCGAACCAGGGACGCGTAGGCGTTCTCGGACTACTCGGACTTTCCTCACCACGACTCGCGGAACTATTCGCGGCCAACTCGTTCGGCGACGATCTAGAAAAACTCGAGCGCTCGCTCGCGAGACAGATTGCTGGTTTCGATACCCGTTCCATACGATCCCCCGCAGACTCGACGGACCAGACTGCGCTTTATAATCAGCCGTTTATGTCCCCGGGCGATCTGTTTGACAAACCCGTTGGTGAGGCACTAGCTGAGTGGGCGCGGGCACACGACCTGGTGGACGCTTCTGGGCAGGGCGGTTTGGAAGTTGCGCAGTTTACAAAATGGACAGTGGGGGAGTCGCTCGAGCCGGAAACTACTTCATAGCATACATTAATTACTTAAACACCACCCCTGCTCAACACAAAATAATTCATTCGGTTCGTTTATCTACCCGCACAACGTACGGTAGGCCCAGTTTGTGGCCCAACGTGTATTTCCGGTGATCATCCTTGAGGCATAGGGCACTGGGGAACGGTCAAGCAGAACCGTCTTCACGACAATGGCCTACTCACAGATCTAGAAAGAAAATTATACATGCAAACACTAACTCAATTGAGAAACACGTACATTGGATGCATATAAATTTGAAGTACGTCCCAGTGGCCGTGAACTGCGACGAGTCAGCAGGTGGAGAGCGAGTAAAACACTCAGCGCTTACAACGTGCCACCACGAATGACCTTCTAGGAGGAACGCCAAAGGCCAGCCGATAGAGACCTTCCATCTAGTCAGAGTGTCACAAAATATGTTGTCCAAGTTCCAAAGGATGAACCCGAAGAGGAATTGAGCGAATCCAAGAGTGAACAGATTGAGTATGGCCGCGCGTTTATCGGCCGGGATCCGTTTTCCGACAGTGGAACGCGTAAGCAGATAATATATGCGAAATGAAATCGAGAGCATGAGGATCCCGAAAATAAACTGATGATAAACGGGATTGCGATTGATGTAGCTGCCCAGAGATCATTCCCAAGTCAAGGAGAGAACTTGACGGCGTACTAGCTCCATGTGAACAACACATTGAAAGCGCCCGCAACGACGGTGAGTAGACGCGTTCGCTTCGATTCGAAGGTAAACCCATAGTCCTGGTCAAATAAAAGCCAGAGCGTGGTAGTGGTCACATAGATCATAGGTAGCTCGTCCGCAAGCTGAGCTTGGAACAGGAGCGTTGCGTGGAACCAGAAACTTCCGAGGCCGACCAAACCAATGCCCTGAATGACATATTAGGGGCGACAGAGTCAAGAGCAGTAGACATACAATATAACCCAGTATGAATCGATATGGCAAGTGCTCGTTGGCACTCAAGTATCCTCCATAAGCAGCGAGCATGATTGTTACGAGGTTACTGAAGGAGTTCGCCATTTCTGGGCAAAATTACTGAGGGAAATAGAGAGGACAAGGTCAAGAAGGTCCAACCTGCTATATAGTATGAGAACTGATAGTTGGCCTGTGCGTACGGCGAAGTGAGGAATAGAAATGGTGAGGAAACATCGTTCTGCACACCTCACACCAATCGATAGTTGCGGTGGCATTTCCATGGAAGCCGACGCGAGAGGTGGATGAATTAAACATGGCCATGGTGGTTTGAAGAGGGTTTGCGCGTTTCTCTGTAAGCTGACAAGATTTATTACGTCACCACCGTATTTCCGGAGAGCCCGGGGGCCAGAGACGGTCCACGAGGGGTTGATTCAGACTCAGAGGCGGAGGCGGAAAAAGACTCGGAAAAAAGATAGATTCCAAGTTCAGACGCAGACGAAAGATTCCCAGCAATGGCTAGACTCGACTCTCAAGGCATCGGGTTCGTTCGGGGTGGAGTCGGAATTAAAGCAGAGGTGCGGAGACCAAAATGGCGGACGCGAGAACCAAGGGGAAACGAGCCGGGGTGCATTGGAAGGTTAAGAACAAGGTGGAACGACTCTGGGATTAATTGGCGTGAAGAAACGCCATCATCACATCACCTGCTCTGTGACACGCGTTACAACCTCAACACGCTTTAATTTTAAAACTCCGTCGTAGGTTCGGAGCAAGCCTGTCTCCGCGCCGGCGAGCCGGTGATTCTCGGAGAGAGGCTTGGTACAAACTGCCAAAAATGGACTATGTGTTCAAACATCTTTTTCTCAGTCATTTCCACTCAGACCCTCATGGTCTAACTTGATAAATTGTTCTTTGGATGTCCCTCTGTAGCCTTGGATACTTGGCTGTGGAAAGTAACCAGGAGCTACTGCAGTACACTCGCTTCTTGAACCGGAACATGCATTTCAGATGTAGATTAAACTTCTCGGAGTGCCTCCTCAATCTGATGTTTTTATGGGCTCGATCGACTCAGGACATCATTTACAGCAGGTCCATCAGCAGGAAGTATGCCGAGAACTGCTTTGTTCACGCAGAAATATAGATTTGTTCATTTGAGACGTGTGACCACATCTGTGACAGTTGTGACTTGGCGGTCTACCTGCGAGCAGTGAGGCTTCTGGGGACAATAGAAAGTGTTCTCTGGCTGTATGGGGTCACAACTACCACAATAAAATGTTTTGGGCAGAGTTTTCCAAATAATGGAAACCAAATTGAATAGATGGCCAAGCACGTCCAAATCTGGTCTCGTTTCGTCTTCGACCTGCAGGCTCATATTTTGACCTATGCTCATGGAGAAAAGTGGTTTTAGCATTTAGAGTATGAACAGAATCGAACTGCCGACTCAGAATTCTAATTTCCACTGAGGGTATGATTAGGTAGAGCAGATTCCAATTCTTCTGATTTGCGAAAAAGCACAGGTTTCGACCGGTTTCCTGAGACCTTGAAGGATCCTAAGGGAGTTCTGAACAAGCCAAATCACTTTCGTACTTATACTCTACAAACTATTACTTTAGTCTAAAGAGATTGGAGGGCTTACTGAGGCAGGAGAGCGGTCAGAACACATTGCTGTTTTTTGGCATCTTGGCACAAGCCCCTTCTCAGAATTCCCTGCGAAGCACGTGAATGTCACGTGTGCTGAGAAGGCGGCTTGATCCGAACCTAACTCCGTCGGAGAAGCAAAATTGAGACAGCATCCACAAATGCCCTACCCGGCCCGAGCTCGATACGCCTCCGACAAGTTCACGGCGCGGCAAGAAGAAAATGAAGACGACTGGTAGCTCACAACTTGAAGATCACTTTCTACTTACGACTCCGCCGTGTTTCAGCGGAAGGAACGCGCGAATTCGTCGGGGCGACGCTGCAGCAGTTCAGACTGCCGTCTATAACGCGACAAACGACTCAGTTCGCTGTTCATATCACGATGTGGGGAAGTTGCGGATAACCAAGAGGAGGAAAGTGAAATTCAAGTTAAGCGTGAAAACCTTGAAGTATGCCGCTTTCTCCCACCGAAGGAGTTGTAAAAACTCGACCTGTTACACTTAGCAGGAGGAAGAGAGGCAGAGTGCAACAGTTAGGCATCAATGAATCATGATATGATGGCCCCCAAATAGCCCCTATATCAAAAACCTTTTCTCCCTTCGATGCCCACTCGTACGGTCTACTTTCGACCGCGGCCATCCTTTTCGACACTTGGCACCGAATATATTCCCGGACGGTAGCTTCTTCCACCTGGATTTCGAGCGTGTTCCTTCCGACGCAACGGAGCGTCGAGAATTTCAGTGTTCCGCGAATTTGGAGTCATATCTGGTCGAATTCTACAGCGAGATCCGCCCTAAACTCCAATTCCCGTCTCTCGAGGGCTCCCCGGACCTTTGTGGCTTGCTCGCCTCCCATAATTCTGACGACGAGATCAAACTGGGTCTGGACATATGGGCGTTCAGAATGCGAGTAGCGAAGGCAATGCTTGCGTGGATGGGCGCTTTGCCTGCAGAGGCAGTTGCGCGAGTGCAGCTTGCCAGCGGCGGAACTTGCCACTCTGAGGAAGAAAAACTTGTCAGGGGGCTCATGAATGCAGCAATGGCGTCGATGCGCGATGATCTAATTGAACTCAAGGTGTGGGTGACCGTATTCCACGAAATAAATAACTATCTTAGCAAGTTTCGTGCTTCTGAACTCCTGTCGATGCTAACTTGGGAATTCACAGCTCGTCTGATAGAGTATGACAAAGATTTGACGGAGCGGCACTCGAAGCTGCATTTCTGCACCTTGGCGCTGAAATCGAGTAGGCACCGGTGCATTGCATGTATCACGTTGCTCAAGTGATTTCCAAGAGTTGCGAATTAACCCTCCCAAGATGCACACCTATGCCACCACCTCGTCGTTTTGTGGAGTAAGTTTCGTCGTCGCGATTCTGTTGATCCTGAATAAGCCTCGTCTAGAACTCCAAGCTCATGCCAAACATCGAAGATCGTTCCATGCCAGGCGCGACAGAGTATTGTCCTCCTGGGCTGATCCGACGTCCTACTCCACGAAGATGCAAGACACCTTGAAAGCTCTCAATCTACGACATAGGCCTTGCGTATCGGAGTCGACAGCGTGGAGGGCGCAGCGTGCGAGCGTCGAGGACGGGAGGAGGTACGGATAGGACAGGAAAAAGTACGGTGGCGGGCTTCGGCGTTGCGTGTACGTAGAATCAAGTAGTCGGCGTAGAGGTGAGAGATACATCAGCAAACCCAGGGTTTTACCATAGTTGACTGTAGTCATCTGTAGTTGCCATAGTTACAGGCCTGTCTCGTAGCGCCCCATAGCACTACCTAGTTCCTGGGCATCTATGTAGCTCTACGTAGATTGGGGGTCTTCTATGTAGCGCTGTGTAGATGAGGCATTCTATGTAGCTCTATGTAGTTTTGTGCCTTCGTTGTAGAGCTGGGTAGTTTGGGCCTCCACTACGTAGGGCAGCCGCTTGCAGGTGGCTATGCCTGATGTTAGCATTATGTCTTGTAGACGCACAAGCCAAAACATTATCTCTTGGCCTACTTTGTGTTAGGGAACAGAAATGAACGGGAAATTACTGCTCACCCTCGAGATCGCTTTTAGGCCATTCCCACGGCGATTCTGTAGAATCAAATCTGACAACCGAAACAGAATGCAGGCGAGAATCCTGACTTGATCCTGACCGATTCTCAAGAATCACTGATTCTGGTCCCGATTCTTGACAAAGAATCGGTACTCAGAAGCGGCCTTCGATTTCAGCTTTGACTTCCCTTATTATGAACAGGTGGATTAGATTTAGGTCTACACAGGTCTCCTAAATTCACATTTGGCTGATTTTGAAGCACTTCTGCTGCTGTGTGAATGGTGATAAGAGGCAAAAAAAAAAAGAGAAAAAAAAAACATGTCACAAATGTGTTACAAGCCACCTGCTTTGTCACACCGTGGACACACTGGAGGTTGTCCACAGTGTGACAAAGTCAAGTGACTTTGTACATGCAAGAGTCACACCTCACTTGTACCCAATATACTTGAATTTTAGGAAGGAAATTCATTTCAGATCACAGTAGAGGAGACACCGGCCGCCTGGAACTCGAGGGTTTAGTATGGAGTTGAAGAATTACTGACCTGGACATGGCACAATACCAGATTGTGTAACTGGGGCCAACATATTTCATGGTCTCTTAGTCTACTTGGTAGTTGCCTCTTCCGTGTCTTTTGTCCGTACGTGCGAGGTCGTGAGTTCGAACCCGCCCAAAAACAATGTGTTAAATAGATAGATAATTAATAGCTATTCATGTCATTCAGCGCTACTACTAAAACATTGCCTTAGAATACAATTGAAAGACAGCATCCAATTGAAAGGTATTGAAACTGAAAGGATCAAACTAAGACTTTTCTTGAGTAGTAGACCTCAGCTACATAGCACTACATAGTAGCCCCCCCAACTACATAGCGCTACGTAGCAACCACCTCAACTACATAGTGCTACGTAACCGGGACCTAACTACAGTCGCTACAGTAGCTACAGGCCCTACGTAGCGCTACGTAGCCGACCCAGGGTTTGCTGATGACTAGAATATCACAAGCACGGGTTACGCCCCGTTGAGATGCCTAACGGGTTCCCCGCGAATTCACCCAAAGGAGAGAGATCGTTTGGTTTGACATTGAATTGAAAGGAGAGGTGCAGAGACCAAGAGAGTGGACGTAAGAATCAAGAGGCATGGCCAACGGTGTGACAAATAACACTTGTGACACACGCGCTCATTCCTCGACTACGACCTCGACATGCACGACGCGCCCAAAACCCCGACACGGCGCTCCAAGCGAGGTCAGCCCATAGCCGCTTCTACCAAGGCCTCTGGGCCCTCCAAAGAGCAAAAATGGTACGGAGACAGCATCCACGAACGACCAACGCGACCCGAACTCGATATGCTTCCCGAAAAGTTCACGGCGTGGCAAGAGGAAGATGAAGAGGACCGGACAGTCTATAAAACCATCTTCTACAACGCGTTTCAGCGGAAGGAACGCGCGAATTCGCCAATATTTGGCGTTGGCGACACTGTGGCAGTTCAGACTGCCGCCGTCTATAAACGCGATAAGCAACTCAGCATCGCTGTGATCATGGCGATGTGGGAGCTGGTTCCGGAGGATCAGGAGGAGGAGAGCGAAGAGGGCGAACGACAGATGCTGGTTCGCGTCCACTGGTTCTTGAGGCCAACTGAACTGGCCGCGATTCGAGTCAAGCGTGAACACCTTGAGGTATGCGGTTTTCTCCCCGTATTACGACTGACTTGTAAACTCAACCTCGCAGAACGAAATTTACTACTCGCTCGCATCTGCCGACGTCTTCGAGTCAGCCTCCATCATCTCTCGTTGTGACGTGAACGATAAAATCCCGCGCGCCGTCGCAAAGCAAACTTCCAAATCGCCGAGCAAACGTTGGGTATACGCGGACGAAAAGCAGGAAATTGGTCCGTTCTACTGTCGCGTCGCCGTGGACTCGCGGCGCGGTCTCTACTACGACTTTACCTGGGTCGCATTACACAAGGAAGCGACGGCTGCAGAGTCTTGGGGATCCGGGGAGTTGTGGAATGTTACTCCGGTGGAAAAGCGGGAAGGTGTGCCACCCAGGAAGAAACAGAAGCTAGATGCGCCCCCCTCCGCTGCCGAGAAACCCAAGCGCGGCCGCGCCAAGCGGCTGGTGGCCGGTCCAAAAGTGAAAGCGGAGCCAGAGGAGGAAGGACCTGAAGAGGCAGAGCCTGAAGATACCGACGATGATGACGACAAAGACGATGATCATCTACCCACAATGGAGGCCAGCGATTCGGATTCGGATGGGGAGATGGATGTGTACGCGGACGCCAGCGAGTCCGAGCATGAATATGACGAGCCAAAAACTCCGTCTAAGAAACGCGGACGTATCGGCCACCCTACACCACATTCCAAGGCTGCGCTCGCTCGTCGGCGAGCTAAAGGCGCGGGCTCCTCTTCCCCTCGAAAGCGTCCGCGCCCCCTCGTACCGAAGATGAATACTCTGGGATACGATGATTCGATGGCACATCTACCGCAGGACCCGTGGCTTCGCGCGATGCATGTCCTTCACGTCGGAAGCAGGCCGGACGCCTTGCCATGTCGGGAAGACGAGTTCGACAGGGTCTTGGGCTCCGTTGCTGATCTTCTCGAGGAGGGTAGTGGGGGATGCGTTTGTATGTTTTCGTTTCGGTCACAATGGCACGCGAAACTAAGATGTTGCACTAGACATCTCGGGCGTCCCAGGGACTGGAAAAACGGCGACTGTACACGCTGTTGTTCGAGAGCTCAAACGAATGGCCGAATGTAATGTGGGTTATTTACAAGACTGTCTGTTCTCGATCTCACCCGCGCTTTCACAGGAAACGAATCCGTTTACATACGTAGAGATCAATGGTTTGCGGATACCAGAGCCCACCGCTGCGTATAGTCTACTATGGGAGGCTGTTTCAGGAGAAGATGTCGCCAAGGAGGGGAAAAACCATCAGTGCGAAGGAGAGCCTCAAGTTACTCACGAAACACTTCAGTGGCGGCAATCGTGGTCCAGCAGGGCATGCATGGTCAGTCAACCCAGCCTGATTATTCTTCTGTAACTGACGTTGATTACAGTGTCGTCCTGATGGACGAACTTGATCAGCTTATGACCGCCAAGCAAGATGTAGTGTACAACTTCTTCAATTGGCCTACATTGGCGGGAAGCAAGCTCGTCGTGCTCGCCGTAGCTAATACGATGGACCTTCCGGAGCGAGCGATGACGGGTCGCGTACGGAGTCGACTAGGTGCGTTTTGCCCCCACGATTTCTTCTCCGCACATTCTTACCCGGCTCGCAGGAATGACTCGCATTAATTTCCAGCCCTACACATGGCAGCAGCTGCAGTCTATAGTCGAAGCACGCATCGCCAGTGCCAAGGAGGGGCAGCCCAAGGATGCATCGCCAGTGCTTAGCGAGGAGGCGATCAAGTTTGCGGCAAAGAAAGTTAGTAGTGTTAGTGGCGATGCTCGGCGCGTTCTCGACATCTGCAGGTCCGTTTATTCTTCTTCTATTTTCGACGGCTTTATTAAGATTTGTTCTTATAGGCGAGCAGTCGAGCTCGTTCAAGAGAAGCGTCGAACGGCAGAGATCAGAGACGTGAACGAGGTGCAAAAGGTGATGGCGAACAGCCCAATTGCGGCGTATCTACGCGAATGCAGCTTCCACGAGCGGATGGTGCTCGTTTCGCTAATCAAGTGCGTCAAGCGCGAGGGGGTGGAGGAAATCAAGTGGGGCGAGGTTGGTATTTATTGACATACTCTTGGGCGGCCATGCTGACGCATCGAAAGGTCCTTCACCAGCACGAATTATATGTCAAGGTTCTGGAGGACCCGGATATGGCTGAGCTGCGCCTGCCGACGCCGAATGAGTTGGCTGTGGTGCTTGATTCGTTGGTTGCTTCGCATGCGTTGTTGATGGAGAGCGGGGCGGCGGCATTGAGAAAGGCGGAAAGGGAGCGGAAGGTTGCTTTGAATCTTGAGCAGGGTGAGGTGGAGAGGGTCCTTGGCGATGTAGGCGGTGAGCGGTGGCGGAATATTTTGACGGGTTAGTTCAAAAATGGAAATTGTATTACGAGAGTCAGCCGTCAATCTTGCCGTGTTAACACGGCCAAACGCGCAAGCTTTGCTCCAAATACCATGCGCAGGTCATTGCTACAACGAGCAAGAGAGGTCCCGACCC
>JARKIB010000657.1:0-44957 GCA_029378385.1 Mycena metata | reverse complement strand
TGATTGCGTTCCAACCTTTCCCGATGTTTAACTAAAACTGGTATCTCAATGCAATAAACCGGAGAAGCATACCCCAGACATGCACACACTGCATGGTTGTGCAAGGACTACGCCACGGCGGTGCACGGCTCATGCCACGGCAGTGCACGGTACGGCACGGCTGCACGCCACCGTGCACCCGTGCCGTGCAGTGCCGTGCAGTACCGTGCAGTGCCGCGCAGTACCGTGTAGTGGTATAGTAGTTCATAATGACCTATATTCACTAGCATTCGTCTGTTACTGACCCTGCGTAGTACTCTTTGACCTGTTGAGGTCAATGAGTTGTCGGGTACTTGGAATTGTCCCCGAACAAAGATTGAGCACCAAAACTTTTAAACTCGTGCTCACTCTCCCACTGAATTTACCCGCAGTTCACAGCATCTAGGTACCTAAGTCACAATCAAAACTATGAAAAAACACTTCCGCAATTCTGGTGCGCGCGTAGAAGTGTCGCTGCTTGAGGAGATCTCGATCGCGATCGACAACTTTGATCAATGATAGGTGTTCGTGCTGTCTGCACGCCAGATTTTCAACTCAGCAGCAGGATGGTCTTTATATGTCCCTGGAGAGTTACAGACGAGGTTTCTTGCTAGCCCGTTCTCGTCCGGGGTGCATATGGCCCACCAGGTTCTAAAAATGTTCCCCTAACCTGATTTTGTTTGTGCTCCGGCTCCACTTTGCCGATTTTCGATTCGACAGGCATTCTCTCCTTCCCGCCCTTTTTGCCTTGGCGGCCTACATTATAATAGGGAATGCTACGGGTTACATGCAGAATATTGGTTCTCAACTGTACTCCGTACCCTCAGCCAGTGAGTATTTCTTTCGATCTGCGGAATTCGCTGAGCCAAAACTGGCGCCAAGTAGGGATACAAAACTCTTTGATACCAGCGGACACACCTGAGCTACCCTAGCCCGAGCAATTCTATGCTCGTAACTCAAGGCCATTTCATACTTTTAATAGGAATAATACTCAGACGGGCACGATAAGGTGAACGACTGAGGTGCGTCTCTAGGTAGCAACGAGTATATGTAGTGCGGGATAAGGAAAAAGATATCCGGGCAGAGTATCGGTAGATACTCCGTCGGGGGCGGTGTTACAGATTACAAGGGTAGGTTTACGTAGAGCACACGGTACGAGGTACCGTGTGCGCCACCGACTTTATGGTGCGTCGAGCCAATACTTCAACAACTTTATGGTCCTGCACACTGATCAAACTGTCAGCACGTAGCGAGCATTTTTGCTCCCTCCACGGCAGGAGTCAATGAGATGAATTGGATCTTATCGCCCGCCGGAGAGTTTGAGCGAAGTTTTATTTGGGTCTCATTCGAAAATATAAGTGCATTGGTCATGTCGGGCATCTGAGGTTGGGATTCCAGCCGGCATTTCTAGTATCCCTCCGCCCACCCGACTCGGCCTATTGACCTCGCACGGCCGTTCACCCCTGTGAACTGAACATTGCGAACCTCTTTGTTTCAATCGATAATCGCCGGCACCAAGGAGATACTGACCAGGGGCCATGGCCCGTTCTAGGCTGGCCAACGAGCACAAAAAGACTCCTGCTCCCAAATACCAGGCCATGTCTCGCCCACTTCGTCGGCGCGGATCCAAAGGACCTAAAAAGGAGAAAGGAGTTGCTGTCGCTGTCGGTGAGAGTGTGGTATCAGGGCCGGGTTGGATTGCAGTCGATGTACCAGGCGGTGATACTTAGTGGATGTTGAAAATCTTTGCATCCTCGCTAAACGAATCTGGGGTGCGAAATGCGCTATCATCTCGAGTGCTCTAATCTCCAAACTCCCTGTCTTGACATGTTGTGAGTCCTCCTTGGGTGTTTTGCATGTGGACTCCCACAAAAAGAACAAACTGATTCTAAACTGATTATTCCTGTGGAGAGGACTGTGCAGTAGGACCAGGTGACATTAAAGGAAGATGGATGGTGATTTATAACATAAGAGGCATGCATATTAGTGGTATCTGTGTATTCACACACGAACACGACAGGAACATTGAATACTGAACCGTGGGAATTAAGATTCTGACCACGAATATAAGTCTAATAAAATCCAATTTAAGCATTGTGGTCATCCTAAGCAGTCAAGGTAATCCCTGTCAGGTGTTCTACCGAATAACATAGGACTCCCAAAAAGTAACTACAAAAGCCTCACCGTGCCACGTCGGGACACGCCAGCACTGCCACTGTGGCACACCACGCCACGCCACGGCGAAAAAACCGGTGCCCCTTTGCTGTCAAAACCACTGCTACGGCCACTTTCTACTGCCAAAATATTGTAGCTCAATACTTTGCTGCCTCGGATATCTTTCTCTAAAGGGAATTTGATGGCATCATCGTTACGTAGGGGGGGGGAGGGGTAGGCCAAAGTGCTGAGAAAAAAATATATGTAGGTGATAATCCTTTTTTCTTATTCTTTGGGCCCCCTTGACAGACATGCGTTCGGCGCCTTCCTCATCACTGTCATCAGTGAAGTTTTTCCCGATCACGCCCGGGTGTCGGGCCTCCGTCCCGGTGATCCCATCATTAAGGCCTTATTAAGGGCTTCACAAGTTCTCACCCGTTGTTAAGGCCAACCCTTAGCCTTAACTTAAGGCCTTAAGATGTTAAGGCCTTAACCCTTAACTGCAACACTGAGATTCAGGGGGAAGAACCAGTGATTCTCAGAAACCACCCACCCCACTGCCTCGCCTCACACGGGAGGTGGGCTAAAAAGAAAATCAACATGCCGGTGATGAAGTCACTGCATTCAAGGATCACCTAGACTCAGCCTGAGTTCAGGGGCTTACATGGACCTACATGGACCTACACTGAGACCCACCTACGTACAGTCTGCGCAGGTGGATGTAGGTCTGCGTAGGTCCATGTAGGTCAGTTCAGGTCAGCTAAGGTGAATGTAGGTGAATGTAGGTCCACATAGTGACCTATGCTGAGAGCAATATATTCAATTATCTTCTCCAAAGACAGTACAGTACCAGTATCGACAACAGATCGTCTTTCCAGTCGAAGATATAACCGACAACAGATCAGTTTGATGGGTTTGAAGCTTGGTTCAACTAAGCTACACCCGGACATATTGATGTGCTTTGAACTGATCAACAGGCTGTGAGGCACCGCGAAGATGCCACCATTTAGGATGCTAGTACTAGTTGTCGGTGCTCTCCATCTTGTGCACCCAAGTCAGCTTCTTGTTCGTTGTACAACGTTCCTTCGAGTCGACGATACATGGCCTCCTCCGCGGAAGGTAGAGAACTGAGGGACGTCGGGAGAGCAAAGGAGAGAACAAATGGACTCCGTCACCATGGCCATCGCCCCTGCACGGGAGAACCCAAAGAAAAATTTGATCCAATTTCGCTTAATCTCCTGGACCTGATCTGCACGGCGGTGGTCGGCCAAGCGCCAGCATCCGCCACGAACACGAAAAGGGACGCCACAAGGTTGGCATTGGTTTTTGGGCTGTGTTTGGGTTGGATAAATCACTTTAGTGTCGCTTGAGGTCAATGGAGGTGGGCGTAGATACCTACGCCGACCTACGTCGATCTAAATATACCCAGTTCAGATCAGTTACGTACACCTACGCAGAGCTACGTGCACCTTTATTGATCGCCGCCAAGGTGGACGTAGGTGATCTACGCTGACCTATTGTAGCCGACTACGCCGACCTACCTACACCTACGTGCATCTTTATTGACTCAGCATAGGTGCCCCTTGAATGCAGTGAGTAGTCTCTCCAAGACAGATGCTGTAACAACTGAGCTCGTTCCTCGCTAGTTACAGTCTGTTAGTTACCGCGTCCGATAAGCGGCGTCTTGAGCTACTGTACTATTACGACCAAAGGTTCACACCATGTCACCCGTCACCTCAAAGGTTCACTGGGATCAAGGTTCATTGATCAGCAATCACCAGAAATTCCCATAAATGGACGGACGGCAGCCTCCGGCAAGTGCCGGCCGAGAATTTTTGACAGTTTTCGCCCTTATTTCAAGCCAAAAGTCGAAATGTCACCGTCACCCATGCCGAATTGGTTCAGTTCATGACCCCCCGTCACCCGTCACCTGAACCATTGGTCGTAATACAGTGCCATCGGGCACCTCTCGATTGCCGGATAAGGGAAGACTGATCGGATTCAAAGATGACCACGGTGCATTTCGTGGGAAAAATATTTTTTGAAGAAAAGTGCGGCAAATGAACGCCACGGTTGGGGGCTATCCGCAGACAAAAAATCCAAGGGATTGCGTGAGTTTTCGCAATTTGTGCCGTCAGAAAAGTGAAACATTGTGGGAAAGCGGCTCGGCAAGGCTCCGGCGATGTTCGGCAAGGTGCGGAAAGGCGTCCGCTATGTTACTGGCAATCAAAGTGAATGTCTCGGATCGCTTAGAGTTCCTTTCCCCCGAAAATTTCCCCAGACCAGAAAGTCACACCCTGTGACAAGATCACGTCATGTCACACTGTTTGCCTGTACGAATAATCTGCAACAATCTGCAAGGAGGAAAAGACATTGATGGGGGGGCAAATTGGTAGTGAAAACAGGTGGTTTAGACTTTTTCGGAATTCTTGGAGCAGTGCGGGGCATAAATGAGAGCAAATTTTTTGTCACCGGCTCGAGAAAAGTGAAACACCGTGGGAAAATTGGGGTTGAAGGCATAAATCAACGTTTTTCGATGAGCTGGTTCCAGAAAAAAATACAAGAAATTCTACAAAAAAATTCCCACTGCTACCGGCGGCTGTCAGAGAAGTGCCCGGGTGCACTGTAGTACAGTATCAGTGATTGATGGTGATGCACAACCAAACAATCCATTTATTTTCACGCGTTTTGAAGCATTGGACGCGACATTTGGAGCTTGGAGACATGGAGACACCATTTTACCCTTCAAATGGCTTTTCGGCCGCTTGCACAAGAAATCCGTGAGTTAATGGCATCTCCGCGCGACCATTTCCTCATTTAGCCTGACAAAGAGCTTTACGTTGATGATCCGTCCCGCGCCGGCATTGAAGTCTACTAGTAAAATTCTACGTATGCTCACTCTTGAACGGAAGAGAGGCATTGCTCACCTCGACAGGCTGATCTCAAATATCGGTCCTTCTCCTTGTGATCACCGGGGCAGAGTATGTACATCGGACCCGAGTAAATATCAAGTATTCTTTGCTCTGCGCTATTGTTGAAGTGGCGAGGGGGCGATAATCAGACAGATGCACGCCTTTTCTCTTCGCATCCTCGCCGTACGGGACCCGATCCAATTGAGTCTCACGAACCGCCATGCACGTCCGAAGTCTGAACTGGAACAGGTATGGGATGATAGCGCGGCTGGGATGGGTATGCTCCCTTCTAAAAAACGCGGAAAGATTCTTCCACAACTGGAACGGTCCAAATTCGAGGGGCAGGAGTGCAGAGGCCGAATTTTTTTCCATAACCGTTGACACGAAGCTCGCCAAATTTATGATCGGCGCTTCTCAAGTTCTGCGCCCGATTAATATTTGGCGAAGTTGAGTTGAGACAAAATTGTATAGACTCAGGTAAATAAAGGGAGTGAACAGACCCTCAAAAGGCCGTTACCTCTATGGCACTATTCGTTTGAATCATCACTTTCATCCGAATTTTCGTTCGCCGAAGGCTCTAATATAATCGTGTCATCAGACTGCATCAAGGGAAAGTAGTCGGTCGCCCCCATGATGATGCGGAGACCGTCCAGTGGGCATTGCGAGCGCCTGATCAAGTACACAACCTCCGGTATCGTAGGTGCCGGCAGTCGAAGATGCCTCAACGCGGGGAGGGTAAGCCTGCGTAGGAGTTCCGTTTCGGATTTGCGATGAACCGCCCCCTGCCGGTTCGTCCAGAATTTGAGGATGGAGATACTTTGGAGATGTAGGAGGGGTGGGATCGATGGGATGATGTCCAAGAGGTCGGAATCCTCGAGAGGTAGAATTTGCAACGACAAATGAGTAACGTTAGTCGTGCTGTGCAGTATGTGTACCAAGCGGTCAAGGCTTTGGTCGATTGTGATCGTGGTCAATTGGCCCCACGGCAGCCTCAGCATGGTAGCTTCTGGACCATGGAGTGTCACAGTCGTCAATTTTGGCCCGAAGAACGCTCTGGTGGAGCCGGTTGTCCCTGTGGGAGCTTGGCCATGGAGGCGATCATCCAGGCGAACCTCCAGATGACGAAGTAAAGGCAAATCGCCCTGGACGATGTCGGGAATGGTATCCCAAGACAGGTACAAGTCCAGAGTCTCCCAACGGTCCCGGTGCTGCAGAATAGCACGAAGGAGGCGAGACGCGACTACCTGGCCGCCGGTTTGGTCGATGAAGGTAATGGACAGAGGACAACGCCGAGACCGAGCCAGCCACATCTCGAGGAGCTGGAGGAGGTTTTGCGCCCCGTATTTGAACACTCTGATCGCCACGGTACACCATAGGGATGGAGTGCTCAGCGCTATATCACGCCATTTCTGGCAGATGTGGCCCAAGTAGATGGGGGACGCCCGGCCGACGAGAGACGGGGATGCGTCTAGAGTTTGCAGGAAGATTTCGGAGATGACTTCGTTGGGAAGGGTGAGAACTGGATATATGTAGTTGGCAAGATGCTGTTGCAACGCCTTTCGTTCGAGTTTGACCTTGGAGAGAGCATCCTTCAGGGCAGCTATTTCGGAATCCAAATCGGCGATTCGACTCCGCGTGAAATTCAGTGGGAAAAGGTGCATGGGGAGGGCGAAGGGAGCTGTCATGTTCTGAAAACAAATACGATTATTATTCACGATCTTTCGGGGCGAAATCATGCCACCTCACCGAAAACTTGCTACGCTACGCGGCACGCCACGCCGACTCGGATTGGTACTAATTGAGTGGCAAAGACTGGCAAAGAGGATAGGGAGTATATGCTGAGCCTATCGCTCGGAGGTCGGAGATCCCAGGAAAGCTGCAGGATACTCGGTCAAAATGCGGGAGTTGAGCGGGAGAGGAGTCAATGATAGATGGTCACCTGCTTCATTCACGCGTTCCCATCAGGCAAGCAAGGCCAAATAAATCCCGAACTCAGAAGTTCAGTGATGGCTTAAAGTTAAGTAACACGCAGTCGGCAGTGTTATGGAACAGGAGCTCCCTCAGACTCAAAGCTTCAATTGATTTTTCCAATTCAAGTTCGTGGTGGAACATTGCGTAGGGCATCAAACCGTCCCGTCAAAACAGTTATGCCGCCGTACCGTGCCGCAATCGCTTCCGGAGGTCCTCTGCGTTATCGGTGGATCTATGTGTTAAAGAGTCAAATTTATACTCACACAAGGGGGTACCGGCATTCAAACCGGCGACTAAGGGCTGGTTAGTTAGTCCGGCCGACAGGCCGGGAAAAAAAATCTTTGACCACCACTTTTTGGCCAAGAACAGTCTTTTGACCAATGCCAGGGAGCTCAATTTGGCCCTCAGAGTGCTGAATACTCTTGAGATGGCATGTTTACTACCTGCACCTGCTGCCTCCGTAGAAGTCCATATATGGTAACCGAAATGATAAGTCGGGAAAGGTCCAAGAATTATCTTTGGAAGGTTGTTTCTGGAGGGATTGTCCTCCAATTGGTGTCCTACATCGGAAAAGAGCTCACCATGGATGGTGAACTTTGATTTTGCCCTCGTCGGCGACTTGAACACGTAACAAATTACCATATATGGTGCGTGGGAACGTTGCGTTAGTTAGTTAGTCCAGCGGCCGAGTCGGAAAAAAGAAAAACGGCCCTATATATATTTTTAGAATGCCGGTACCCCCTTGTACTCACAAAGAATTGGTCAGAGCTCCTGGCAGACGAGCACGGAAAGTTCAACTTGCGGTAACGGGCGGTTACGGTACAGGTACAGGTTGAAAATCCATGTTCCGTTTGTATTTTTCTCTTAAACCCCTCCGAGCTCTGACGACTAAATTCCAAGTCGGGGAGTGGTATTCGGCGGATCATATCGGACTACAGCCTCTATGATCCTAACAATGATTGTGCCGTCCATTACATCATTGCGCTGCCAAGTCTGCCAGCGACCACCACCACAAAACCACAAAACCACGACACCGATGGTCTAACCACTCCTAAAATGCCGCCAGGATTCACTTCATACAAGTACGAGGCCCTAAACGCCGGCGAAAATGAGGTGGGACTCTTCACAAATGTCCTCCGCATTTTTACGAACTTTCGCGGTACAGGGAAGCGCAGTTGATGGAGAGGAGTATGAGATGGACGAGGGTGGAAATTCGGCGCGCCAACTCCATGAGCTCGATGGTATACACGACGGACTGGTATTTCCCACTGACGAAGAGAGGGAAACACTGCGAAGGGTACCTGATACTATGCCCTGGAATGCGTACTGTTCGCGGTTCTCGTTCTTTTCTATCTGCCCCTCACAATATCGCAGTAATCGCCGTCGTGGAACTTGCCGAACGATTTTCGGTGGGATCGGTTCATCTTATTCTGATTCTCCTCTTATCATTGCACGCAGTTTTATGGAGCTGGCGTTGTCTTCGTACGGGATTCATAAGTTTTCTCCGGATAATCTTCAACTGCTCACAGACAAATTTCATTCAACATCCTCTACCTGCTGGCTCTCACACTGGTGCCGGCTTGCAGAATGGACAATCCGGTGCTCTCGGTAAAGGTACCCAGTTGTCTTTTTTCTGGGAACTCGATAATCAGCTTGTGTGTTTTCATGCAGGGCAGCACGCTTCCACTGGAATCACGACATTCTATCAATTCTGGTGCAGCTTCACCCCCTACCTCGGCGCATATATCGCCGGGGAGATTTAGAACGATAGTTGCGATTGCCCTAGCGGGACATTGCATCCTTGTCGTCGCCGCCCTGCCCGGGATCATTGAGCATCCCGACACGTCCCTTTCTATTTTCCTTCTTGCTCTCATTGTCATGGGTCTCGGTATCACCGTTTCTTTTCCTTTGGTCCACCATGACTGAGAGTTCCTAGGAACCGGACTGTTCAAAGCTAACATCTCCCCCCTCGTTGCTGAGCAGTACAAGCGCACCAAGTTGTTCGTGGTAACCACTACGGACGGCGAGCAAGTTATCGTTGACCCCGCACTAACCGTCTCGCGCATATATCTCTATTTCTACTTGATGATCAATTTGGGGAGTTTTTGTGGCCAAATCGCTATGGCATATACAGAGAAGGTCTGAACCTCTTCTTTCCTCGCGTCTTTCAACTGAACGAAATGATCGCATTGCAGTATTTCGGTTTTTGGCTCGCATTCACTCTCCCGACTGTGGCTTTTCTCCTCTGCCCGATCATCCTCATCATTGGCCGTAAACGCTATGTCCGCTCCCCGCCGACAGGGTCTGTGCTTGCAACCTTTATTAATTTCCTCCGATTTGCATCCAAAGGTCGTTGGAGTCTCAACCCTCTCCGTACCTGGCGCAACCTCGCTGCTCCGGACTTTTGGGAGTCCGCGAAACCGAGTCGAATTCGACCGACGGCGCGCCCTGCCTGGATGACCTTCGACGACCGCTGGGTGGATGAGGTGCAGCGCGGACTCAAAGCCTGTGCTGTTTTTGTGTGGTTTCCAATATATTGCAAGTTTTCTGTGTCTTTCTTCATGTTCACACCCGCTCGCCGTGCTCACCGTACTGCGCAGGGTTAACGGCGAACCAACTCAACAATAACCTAACCTCCCAGGCGGCGACGATGACCACGAACGGTCTTCCGAACGACGTCCTATCGAACATCGACCCTGTGACGCTCGTCGTATTTATTCCCATCTTCGACTTTTTCGTGTGTTCGTTCCCATTCCTTTTAGGTCTACGCTAAACGGTAGATACAGGTTTACCCCGCCCTCCAGCGCCGCGGAATCAAATTCACTGCCCTCAAACGCATCACTGCAGGGTTTCTGACTGGCAAGCTGTCCTCCCTTGCTGACCCCCGAGCCTAACGATGCACCTCAGGGTCAGCCGCTATGGTCTGGGCTGCAGTCTTACAATACAATATTTATCAAGTAAGCATGCCGAATTATTTTTATATCAAACTCCTCCATGCAACTAAATCGGTGCAGACCAACCCCTGCCACTGCGCTGCCGCGACGTGCGCAGACGCAGTTAACGGTCAGCAGCCACGAGTTTCCCCAATAAATGTGTGGATCCAGGCTCCCGCGTGCGTGTGGTCCTACCTTTCGCCCGTCCAAACTATAGCGCTCATAATGCAGCACACAGTTACTTTCTGATCGCGATCTCTGAAATATTCGCATCCATCACTGGGTTCGAGTACGCGTTCACAAAGGCGCCGGCGAACATGCGCTCGCTCGTTATGTCCATCTTCATGGGCACGACGGCGTTTAGTGCCGTTCTGGGCGAGGGCTTCCTTTGTGTGTCTTTACTTTTTGCATCCTGCCATGAACATGTTATCTCCCTAAATCCCGCTCATAATCGACTATACTGACATCGCACATCCAGGGCTGGCCGCGGATCCACTTCTTGTGTGGAATTACGCTGTGATGGCTGTTCTCGCCGGTGTTGGTGGGTGTCTGTTCTGGTTTTCTGTGCGGGCACTAGACCGCCAGGAGGACGAGTTGAACAATCTTTCTACCGGGCGGTTAGGGAATGCTCCTGATGCGGAGATGGATATAGACGTGGATGAAGGAAGGCGGCTTGAGCAAGTTTTCGAATGAGTGCACACTACGAAGGGCTAACACACTTTGCAGTATGTAGAGGACGTAGTCTAACTTGATCCGACGCGCTCAGGATGGCACTTGGTCGGGGCTGCCAGCGCCCAAACCTTGATTCTTCATAACTTGAGTCTCAGATACCACGTCGAACACCGGGGATCGGGTCCAATGGTACGGCGTTGTGGTACTGCGACTCAAGCCTCGCTACGAACTACAACATCGAATTCTGCCCTTGAGTTCAGCGTCAAGGCTCGAGATCGTTTTTCCAGCAGAAATTTACCTTATTCCTAGGATTATTTGTACAAAATTGAAACGCCGTCCGTCGTGGACTCGCGATTTATGCGTGTTTAACAGACACGTGCTCCACGTGATGAGAAAGTTCATTCACTTTACGGCAGCACTCTTTCTCTCTCGACTCACATCGCGGTTGCTCTGTATCGCTGTAGAGCGTCCATTCTCTCTGCTTTGATTCTCACCCTCTCCCTTGAGAAAGTCAAGACTCGCCGCCGAACTGCCACTAGGCAGTGCGACGCGAATTCGAAGACCGACCCTGGAAGACTCAAGTTCTTTTCGCATGTCCAGCGATCGCGGGTAATTGAAGAGTGGACGAGGTTTGCGTGCTCCCAAACCCTCTAAGCCGCTCCAAGATTTGGCCATGGAACACGTTTTTATCCCAAAATGCCCGTGAAATACGACACCAACCCGGGATCTGCGTACAGCATCTTCTCCACAAATGGAGCACTACCACCTGACCTCCAAGTTTAATGTGAAACTTCGGGCCGATCCAGTTCCAGCGACCGAGGATGCCAGGAAGGATATTTCGACCGCATCATCGCCGGCCCTCACTTCTTATCGCACTACATCTCATGGAGAGGGAAAGACGGACGGCGGAGTCACTGGCAATCTCCCAGCTCCGAGACATGGAACGCATCCACGTCTCATTCCCCTTCGGAACCGTGAGGCTTCTTCACTTGCCCTCGATTCGTTTCCTGATTCACCAGCAGGACATTTCGGAAAGGATCCTAGCACGCTGTCGTTCCCTGGTGTCCCTCGCCACCGGTGAAAATCAGGGGTTTTCAGGTCGTCCAGCGAACAAGTGAGCTTCGGACTACTCGACAATGCCCGGCAATTGACCAATCTGTAAGGGAGATTCATTCTGCAGTGGGCGATGCATCGGCGGCGTACACCGAGTTGCATCGGATGGACACAATTTCTTGGATTGAAAACCACGAGCTCGTGCGTAAGCGTTTGGCGCAGCTACTTTCTTCGTCGCGGAAAACCGTATACAGAATGAGCGAGACGGAGTGAGGCGCCCCAGCGCCCTTGTCGACCATACCCTGACTGTATTTCAGGGTGAGAAGATCGCGCGAGAAGGTGGTTGCCTTCACGAGAAGCTTTGCCACGAAATTGAAGCGCAGACATAAATTCCCGGGGGACTTCGAAAGAAAGGCGCAAATATGCATAGATGTGATTCACACCTTGATCACGGTGAGCTTTTTCGACGCGAACAGTAGATACAACTAGAATTGACAAAACAGTCACTGCGCGATCATTCCGAGGACGCACTTTACTGTGATGACTATGCATTTTTGGTGTCATTGTGTCAGAGAGCGACTTTACTACCTCTTTCGTTCTCATGCCCCGAGGTACTTGACGTCGGAGGGGATGAGCCGGTCGATGCTGGTGCATCTGCAAACATATATCGTGGTTCTCTCGGGCGCGCCGATGTAGCCGTCAAGAGCTTCAGGCTGTACTATCGCACGATGAAGCAAGTTAAAAAGGTGAGAGTACAGTGACCATGGTCTGCGCGGCACTCAATGTTACTATAGCGTTTCATCAGAAAAGCGCTCATCTTGCACGCTGTACGTCACCCCAACATCCTGAGGTTCACCAGCATAGTACATGAAGAGCTCAAGATATGTATTATCACGCCCTGGTACGGGCATGGACATATCATGAAATACATCGTGGGAGTTGAAGATGCAGACTTGAAAGAGTCGCCGCCACAACTAAATCTCCCCGGAACAAACTTGTGTCCACAGATGGAACAGGTTGCAGATGGTCTGCACTTTTTATGCCAGTATCGCATCGTGCATGGCGATCTCAAGGGCGTAAGCTGGCTCTTTTATGCAGTCATGCACTGGACTTACCGAACGCAGACAAATGTCCTCATTGATAACGCTGGGAAAGCGGTCATTGCGGACCTTGGGTTGTCGTTCATCCAGGACTCAACTGGCGCTGCCACTGAACAATCGCACACTGCAGAAGATCCTTTCGCTCTCGCCCTCCTGCGCGCTCAATGTGCTGAGGCGATCCGGAGTGGTAGACTGTCCCTCTCCCCGCGTTCAATTTCCACCTTGGCCGCTACCGTCCTCTCCGCGGCCTCGTCAACCGGTGGTGGGACGTTTCGGTGGATGGCCCCGGAGCGTCTCGTTCCCAGCGCTTATGATCTTCCTACTGCTAAGGCGACGATGCAGAGCGATGTTTTTTCGTTCGGGATGTTGATGCTTGAGGTATATCCCATATCCCGCTTCATGTACAGTACCTCACCTATTGCAGGTATTCACGCGAGACCTCCCTTGGGGAGCCTTGAGAGCCGAAGGTAGCATCGCACTGAGTGTCGTGACCAATATTCGCCCTACACGCCCGAGTACCATCCCCGACATTTTGTGGGAAATTGTTTGCGATTGCTGGTCGCATTTCCCCGATGGAAGGCCCTCTATCCAGGAGGTATATAATCGCCTCGCCTGTATTCCGTAATCGTTTGCATTGATTGCAGTCTAACGCAACTTAAATCCTCCCGCAACAAGCACCCCGAATAACAAGGTGACAACGGCGGCCATACTCAGGGCAATAACCCCTACCCGGGCGCGCGCGATAGGAAACATCCCTTTCGTGAGTGCTTCCTGAATTGCAAAGTATCTTGAAACGCCTGGTGTGTTGATGGCATGAACTCGGACGTCAGGAAGGTGGGAATCAAGCCTACCAACAAATAAGACGTATAACCCTAGACCGATGAAGGTAACCGCGAGGGGGCGTGCGTAGGTTTTCAGCGGCAATAGCCGATCTTCTAGGTGTTCGGACAGACTAAGGAGTTGTGCGAGGGCTGCAAGGCTTTCGGACCGAGATGAGATGGCGGGAATGGTAGGCTCACCTACACCGGCCGAAGCCATCGCGAGACTCGTACGCACATAGGCCAGAAATGTGCGTTCGGAGGCTGCAACAAAGTTAAATTCAAGGACATGATGTTCGGTTGAAGAATACCCAAGTGATCTCGCGCCACGGACCCCGCATTTTCCAGCACCATCGAAACTCGGGGGCGCGTGAACCGGTCAACATCGTCGACGACGAACGATCCAGGGGACGGCAGACACTCAACCTCGTGGTTCAGCGTAGACCTTTCAGTCCCGTAGGTCGTTGGTGATACGGCCGCATGGTTTGATTCCCGGGGAAGTAGCGGTGTGTCCAGACTGACAGCAACGGAGTGGGTCCGGGGCGCTGTAGAGATTCCGGACATGGGCACGGCGTTCTCCGAGTGGGACCCTGGCCAGCAGTTTTAGGGTCACCAACTGATCCACTGGTATAATGGACGAAGGTTTATGTACCAGCCTGGGGCCCCGTCGGGGAAGTGGCGGAAGGCCGAGGCGAAGCCGCGCAGAGATGCAGCGTTCTATCGGCGGTTCTGAGGACAGATTGTTCTCGTAACAAGCTTTCAGAACGAAAGTCTGGAAAGTCCGTCCGAATCGCCAATCGTTATCTTGGATACCCGTCCTGAGGAGGACAATAACCGCCGGTAATTCAGTGGAAGACGAGCCAGAGGCGACAGTGGTGGAATTCGAAGCATGATCGTGTCAGAGGCATTCGCCAGGAGACGCTGCCAGTGGATCCGGAAGATTTTGTGAGAATCAGAAGAGAAACTCTGTTAGCGAGACTGCGCCGAGAAGACCTGTGCGTGAACAGCGACGGGGATTGAGACCCGCCCAAGGATGGCTGGAATACGGTTCGGAGAGGCTGACTCGGAGCTCTCAGCTGTTTTGCCAGTGGGCTGCTGCTACTTCTCCACCGGCGCGACTGATCAAGAACAAAAGAAGACGAAAGCATGTTTCCAGCACTTTTAGGCTCTTTTCCGATATTGCAGGGGGATGTGGACACGTCTGAGGTTAAGCTTGAAGTTGAGGTTAACATGACGGTGGGAAGAAAAGCTCGGAGCAGCGGGCCGATCCCACGGGGACCTTAACGCCATCATTCCAGGCCTCAGTCGACTCCCATCCCCGACAGATTGACTGCTTCCTCCTCCAGGTGCAATAAGAGAGTTCCTGTCCGTAGATTCCGAGGCGTGGTGAGCCTCGAAGATGGCTTTTCCACAAGCTCCGCTCCCGTGCAGTCCCTCGATTCAAAGCCGGCTTTTTCTTTCCTCGACAAAGATCTTCTACTGGACTCAAGGGGGAATCATCATTAAAATTATATATATACAGTCATAAAGTTTTTTTATCCAAGATTCTGACCCCCGCCCTCCCCCCCTCCCCCCTATATGAGGAAGGTCCTTCCCATGGCTATCTCGGCAATCACTCGCTTGCGCGAACACATTTCGGCCCGCCACCGGGAAATGTCAAGGTAAGCTGGTTTTTTATTGTTTCAGACGGTCTATCATGCATTCATGCCCGAATAATGTGCAAGCCATTTAATGATGGGTCTGCAAATATTCGGGTTTTTTCATTGGAGATCAAACTGAAGGTGATGGGTGACCCAGAACAGAAATAATGATCCTTTTCATGTGTTGACCACCAAACTCGCTAATATTTCGGCCCAGAAAGGATTTTTGAGGGCCGACAGGTCCCCTGGGCCACGGAAATGCCATCATTTTTCTTTCAAGTGGTTTAAAGTGGTTTTTGAGTGAATTCACAATGTATGTCAAAAAGTTTTTTTATCCAATATCTGGACCCCCCCTCCCCCCCACCCTATATCCGGAATTTTAATAATGATTCCCCCTTGACTGGACTCCCACGCAGCATCATACGTCTCGCCGCCCCCCCTGAATTCTACGTAATTTGTGCGCCATTCAGTACTATTGCTGCTGGCCACGCCATCTTGCTTTCGGATGGCTCCTTGGTTAATACCTTACCAACTGCGGGTCTGCGGAAGGACCGCGTCATCACTCCGGAGAGAGTATACCAAGGGGCGGTTGCAACGTACGGGCACTAGATCATGGTATGTTCGATTAAATATTGTAGCTTAACGCACAGCTAACACATTGTATGGTAGATTGTAGATGGAGAGGGTTTCGGAATTGTGTCTCGCCAAATTTCAACATGGTGCGCAATTTCACTCAAAGACTCCTACAGGAGCTGCCTCGTTCCTTTATTGTAATCTCACCCTTTCAGAATTCTTCTTTGGGAGCATATCGTGCATACTCACTCACGGCACTTCACCACGATATCCACGTTGAACAGCGATGTCGCTGTGGTAAAAGCAAAATACTCCCCAGCATCGAGCACAACACGCCTCAATTCTTCGTCGCGCATCCACTGGAAGAAGGAAAGCCACCGGAGAATAATAAAAAAAGAAATCGGACATGTCATCCAACGTGTGGTCGGAATCCGATGCGGTTTAACAAAGTAAAATCATGGCTGGCACGATAATAATCACAAGCTCCGTGGGGAACCTCAACGGCGAAGAATTTTCTTTTTATCCCGGAATTTTACAGCCACTGGATCACCAAATCTGGGAGCTCAACTGGAAGTCGCAAGTATGCGGCATACCTAACGCACTAGTTCGTACTTCACAACACTGGTTGGGAGATTCAAGTTTTTCAGCACAATTTACAGTGAAAATTTTTGTTTGTTTTTCAGACATTTTTCACTGAAAAAGTGGGTGAAAAACTCAAATCATTTTCACTATTTTTTGAGCTCAAGGTGAAAAATTCAAAAGAAAGGCAAAAAGTGGTGAAAAATGTTTGAATTTTCCACCTACTTTTTCAGTAAAAAATGTCTGAAAAACAAACAACATTTTTCAGTGTAAATTGTAGTGAAAAACTTGAATCCCCCAACCAGTGCGAGGCTCTGTCGCGCGACTGAGATCGCTATTAACTTGCCGACAAATGTGTGGAAATTTCTGGGTGTATTGCTCCTCGGAGAGGTGAGGCGGTACTTTGTGTATGCTGATAGCGTGAACGAACTTCTCCGTCGCGACCTTGGAGGAATCAGCTTTGACTTTTGGGACAACATCCACCGAGGAAGCGGTTGTCGGCATTTTTCTGTTTTAATCAATTTCTAATCTGAAAAACCTATTTTCCGCTGAGCGTTGTACTCCAATTTCTTTTTGCACACTACATGCGCCATAGTATATCACCCATACAAGAATAACAAGTTGGCGACATTGGAGTATTACAATCAAAATTCCGGTATTTCTTGGTCCACGTCCACAAAATCCTCCGAACGACGCCGCTGAACCCCATCCAGGCGCTCGTAACAATAACCATTAGCATAGAGTGTTGCCGTGATGCGCAGCGCCTCGCGAGCCTCCGGCATATTGTCGTCCAACTCGTCTTCATCGTACGGGCTGTGTACATAGCCCGTGAAGGAGTGACAGCGCCTGAGAGGATGTGTGGGCATCGGGCGATGCTCAATCCCCGTATTCACTAGCTTCCGGTTGGAGGCCCTCGTGCGTAGCACTGGTGAGCCCGTCAAGAGTGGTGTGTGCTCCTCGTCCTCGTTTTCGAGAGGCGCAATGCTCTCGAGGCGGCCGAATAACCACCTCGCAGAGCGTGGAGCCGGGATGACGCCTGGGACGATCCTGTTTAGCCAGCTGGATTTCGGTGGCAAAATTGGTGCGACTGGCTGGTCGTCAATGCTCCTATCCCGCACTACGCGTAAAGGGATGACGGGTCCCCGAGGAATCACCCCGCCGCCGCTGGCGAGATGTATTCTTTTGGGGGTGTGTGGGTATAAGATTCTATCCAGAGTAGGGTCCTGACTGGCTTGGGAGAGGCTGATGCTGTTGCTCTGTACTACCGCAGTGTCGGGGATCATGGGGAGTGGATGTGGGGGAGGAGGGACGCTGTGGTGGGAGCAAGCCAGCAAACGCGATGCCATCTGTCAGGCTTAATGCTTTTTAAAAACAGATGTGTTGAATTGCGTGATATCGAGAGCTAAGGTCACTCGAACAGTCAAATCAACTGTTCCTGGACCCAAGAAAAGCTCAGTCTATTCCTGTAGACCCTGGTAGGGACCTGGAGTTGAGGGTCGACCAGATCGGGGGCGCAGCTGAATGCTTGCAGTTGCACCGAAGACGAAGGTATTTTTCACCGAAACCCAGGAGAAAAGAAAGAGTTCTCAGGATTTCCCGGACTTACTTTAGTATTGGGACAAGATTGATACAGCTGTAGGCACAGCTAACAAAGGAAGAAGAAGTCGCAGTTAAGGCTTCAGCGGTGTTGGAAGTTAAACCATAAATGCCGCATTAATTCAAGTGGATGCGCCAGAGAGGATGACGGTTCTTTTTGGGTGCAAGGGAATTCAGCCATCAATAGCAAAGAAAATATCCTTCCAGGCCGATGTTACTCGGGGTGCCGGTACCACGTTTTACACGTATGATTGCAGTTTTAGATATTCTGGTCCCACTCTAGTAGCAGTCGAGCAGCAGTTCAGAGCTTATCCCATAGCATCAGCTAGTATGGAATACGACATTAATACCTCGTAGCGACGGATGATTGGGACACTAAAACGATACGCAAAAAGTTGTTCGGGGAAGACGGAGCAATGCCCCTGGAGCAAGCACAGCTCTCCGAGGTAATCGAATGTACATTGATTATTTAAATTTGTCACGTACGGTAATCTCTAGGTGGTTGAGAGAAAGTTAACGTACCTTGTCCTTGTTCCTTCCTTCTTTGCGTGTAAAAACCAACCGTGGGAACTTGCTGATGGGCCTTTACGAAATATTCGGATCTACCGTTACGGAACATCGATCTCTCGATTCCTCACCACTGAGAGCACATAAGGCTTGAAAAGATGAGGATCATTGTCCATAACAGCGAAAGAAGGAAGGTCCAGACCCTGACGAAGGGGTTGAAGAGGCCGTATGTGCGCATCGATACAACGAGGGGTATCACATATCCGTCCAAGGAAGGGCGGCGGAATTGGTTGTGATTGTGGGAAGCAACCCCAGGTTGTCGACGATCCCGTCCCAACTCCACTCCGCCGCGCACGTCGTTTGAGTTTGAGGCAAGGATTGACTATAAACCGAATCAGTATGGAGGGACTCGACGGGGCAGCGAGAAGATTGACATGGTGTTGTCGGGGTGGTAAGGTCTGTGACCAGCACGTTTCATCAGTGGGAGGTCGGTGGGGAAAACGCCGGAGACGTACCGGAGTGGGTTTTATTTTATTTTTAATTTTGGGAGAAGTGGCGCGGCGGCGGCGACGATGATTTGATACGTGAGTGTCGATGTGTCGATGCGCACTCGGGCTCGCCAACCGGGAACTCAAAGCTGAAAGGGACAATACTTCTCAGCGTGAAGGACGTGGGTACATGTTATTCAAATAACTGACCAGAGATAATGGCGCCATCGCGGATATTATTGTGCATGCTGCCCGGGTAGGATGGCTTTCGCGACTGTGCAGGCATAGGGAGCGTCGCGGAAATATTCCAGAGAGCGTTTGCGCCCAAAGCACACACTCCCGACGCTGATCAGTGCTCAGATGGGTTGGCGTCGACGAATTCCAGACATACTTACTGTCTCTGTGTTGATTTCCAACAAGGTCAACGGAGGGAAACTCCAGTGGACGTTCTATGGGGACAAGAAGCGCACAAACGAATCAAGGCGGAAACGACATCATTCAACAAAACACTATTCGCCAAAATCTATTGGGGTTACGGTAGTGTGTATAACGAGACAGCCCGATAATCGGGCGACGAAGCGCTCCACGTGGTTGGGAGGGCAGCTGACACGGGGCATGTGCAATACGACGACGGCCTAGGTTCGCCAAGGATAAGAATCAGGATAAATTGATCAGCGCGGTCCCTTTCGGAACATGCTGAGTTGTAGCGACTGTACATCGGGCCTCTCGATATACTACCGCCACTACACTACAAATCCACTTGCCTTTACAGGAATCACCGCTTTTAAGGTGGCCATGACCAGACCCGCGAACCGCAGTTATTAGAAACATCCGCCGAACTGTTACCTGTCGCCCCTAAAAACCCTCCGGCCAGTTCAACACTTCCCCGCTGAAAATTTCGAACACCTGGTGCGCAAACTTTGCTACGCGACAGACTGTTGAGCGGTTGAAGATCAACGCCTTCAGTGTTGTCGTCGCAGTTGCAGACGATACAATTAACACCTCCGGAATGTCACCACTCACACTAATTGAAAAAGCAGTCCGCTTCGCAGCAAGCACATCAGACGCGTCGCAGAAGAACATTGCATGTTCCACTGTTTCTACCTTTCCGCAACCAAACCTGCAGTGCCGCAGTGCCCGCGGCACTACCACATGACGCCGCCTTTTGTATCGCAGACGCTCGACGGCGAGAGGATGCTGACTGACGAGTAACCTCGTCAACGCCTTCCGGTGCTTTGCATTGACCACCAACTCCAGATAATGACGCAGAACAGCCGTGATAGTTCTCGGTCTGTCATTTTCCAAAGGTTCAAGTCGATCATGCAGCAAATAAAGGCGTGTCGACAGTTTGATATCCCCCTGCAGGTGTCTCATCGCCGCGACGTGAACAGCTTTTGAGAGCGCGTCACACATATCCAGTGTCAGGTCCGGCAACTGCGGTAGTTCCACGGGGAAACAAAGTTTACCCAACGCATACTTGAGATCCATCCAGTACCCCGGCTGACCTGCGAGGAACAATTGATATGAGTCCTCCAGTGCGACTCGAGCATAGTGAGTGCTCTTGAGGGTCCTCAGGTACTTCAAATATCGCAGAGCAATAGTCAGCCTCCTATAGCGCAGCGGTACAAGCCCCAGTTCAGTGAATAACGGCGCGTGCATCGAAAATTGCCCAAGGCCCAGTAGACGCCTCAAGAACGACGTCTGTACCTTCTCCAGGAGCGCTAACGATGTGTCATCCACATCAACCATAACGTCTGCCCCGCTGATGAGATGAGGATCGATACACGCCATATACAAGAGGCGCCCTTCCTTCGGAGGCAGATCTCCAACATAAGCCTCAACACCCAGTACTGAGTACACCGTGCCACGCGCCGCCGAGGCCTTATCAGAATAGTGAGCCGCAAAAATATTTTTTGTAGTGGACTGGAAGGTCATCCCCACATAGCAGAACGTGTCCTTGAACCCAATTGCAGTCTCGTTCAAAGTGAAGACCGGCACCTCACGCGGAATCGAACCAAAAACCATAATCCATGACTTCGCGGCATTTGCCTCAAGCATATTATCTCCACACCAGTGTGCAAAGGTATCAAGATGACGCTGCAGCCCTTCCGGTGTATACGAGACCACCGCCATATCATCGGCATGTTCTAGGTGAGACATCACAACCCCCGCCAAAAGAATGTCGTCGGGATCCGGATGTAAATTGAAGTCCGCAAAAAACAGGTCCCAAAAAGTCGGTGACGCTGGATCTCCAATAAGCACCCCAATGTCGGACGTGAAAGCCGACGAGTGTGCACCTCCCAACGTCACGACGTACTCCATTTTGCTGTAAAGCATTCGCATCCAATCAAACAATTTCCCGCTTACCCCCATGCTGTACAGCTTGACCCACAGCAAATCCCGATTGGTAGACGGGAAAGCATTCGTGATGTCCAAGAAGGCAACCCATAAAGTACGCCCCTCTGCACGCGCTCGCTCAATCATGGTCCGTAAGACAAAACCGTTGTTGTTCGTACGGTAATGTTCCCGAAACCCATTCTGAGAATCAGGGATAATTCCTCGCTCCTCAGCCCAGTCGTAGATTCGTTTGTGGATAAGCAAGCAGAAAAGCTTGAGGAAGCAACTCTCCAACCCGATGGTACGATAACTTCCCGCCTCAGACAACGGCTTATCCTTTTTAGGAATTGCCGCTATCAAAGTGGTAAACCATAGGGCCGGCGCATCGTTCCGTATCAGACACTCATTGATCAGTCTACAAAGCACCGCGTTTTCAATTTCAAGGATCTCTCGATAATGAAGCTTGTCCAGACCCGTTGCAGTGTTGTAGTGAGATTTCAAATGGTCTTTGGCCCACCCAATATCCTCCTCCGTCACAGCCCCGTTTAGAGCCGAGTGTGATGACTCTGCGGACGGCAAAGGTATATTCGCTGCGCGCTCCTCCACGGCGCGCATGCGCCCTAGATTGAAAGCATGAGGAGCAGGTTGGGGCGCGTTCATGCGCTTCTCAAAACAACACGCCAGATCAGCCAAGGACACCGCTGGAGCCCGGCTCCTGGGACTCGCCATACTTTTATAAACTTTCCAAAAAGCGGACGAATTGGAAGACGCATTCGTCAGGCGCTTCAGATTAGCCTGCTGTATAGCACAATGCAAAGCCCTTCCACGATGGGTCCCATACTCCTCTGGGACAATTCTTATCTCAGAATCTTTCATACGACTCGGGCCTTCCGCATTTTCGGGAATATTACACGACACTTTTGACGAGCACAGCGGCTCGCCAAGTTGCAGAGGAGGGAATGGAGCCTGCCAGCGAATATAGTGAGGTGCAGGTAAAGGGAGACTCGCCCCAAGTTTTGCCGCTGCATCGGCGCCATCGTACCCAGCATTCCCGGAGTGGGCCTTCACATGAACAAAATGAACCTGGGCTGACCGAAATCTAATCCAAGAAACAATATCCTGCTGCAAGTCAGCATTCGCACACTTCCACCCCTTTTGCGCATATCCCATTGCCCAATACACACTTGATCGTATACAGTATTCCGAGTCCGTATAAATTTTGAGACGTTTCTGGGCAGGCACAGTCGAAAGCACATAAAGGATAGCCAAGAGCTCTCCCCGGTTGTTCGTTTGTTCGCCCGAGACACGTAGTGACATATTGTATCGGCTTGAAGGTCCATAGTACACCCCGCCTCCCGCGCGGGCATTAGGAGAGCCATTTTCAAAACACGAGCCATCGGTATAGACCTCAATCCAAGGTAATATTGGGGTTTTATTCGGGGAATGACTCGGGAACTCGCCCCATGGCGATAGATACAAGGGCGCCGACGGGGAAAAGGGACAGGGGTGACGATGCACGATAGAGATGGGGGCCGTGAGGCGAGCCAAGGGAGGATCAACGAACCGGTCGAGTCGATTTGCCGAGAGATGCCGACAGAGAGGCAGTGAGCGAGGTTAAGGGGGGGAGGGGACGAGAGGGGGGGCGGGGAAGGAGGGGAAGGATGTGGATTGAGGGTAAGATAGATGCTTGAGGAATTGTACGACCTACGGTAAGGTACTAAATGAAGCAAATAAGTACTGGAAAGTGAGCAGTATTTCGGGTAACGCACCAAGATGATGAAGCTATAGACCAGATATCCAACGATCTTGAGTCGACACATGCGTAGGGAAGAGGGGAAAACTTGCGGGGAAGATGATGGGCGGAGAACGGGGGCAAATGAAGGCATGAGCTAAAATCGCTGCGCTTTATATACGGATTGATGGACAGATGATGGCAGTGGCTCGAGGCTTTTTTGCCGGCCGAACTGATGATCACGCCACTGGCTCAGTTCAACTTGCCGAGCAAAATCGGAAACGGATTGTTCCGACGTCGTAACTTTGCGGCTGGTTCAGTTCGTACTTGCCGACGCGAGCGTTGACCGTGTGTCATGTTCCGATGGTCCGATTGTTCGCCGATTTTTCCTCGGTTGTCCTCGTCTTTCTCAATCGCTCGGGGATGATTGATTGGTGGACAACTTGAGATCCTCAAGTGATTTGACTTCGCCCCACCATGTCCGTAGATATCCAACAGACCCTCTGCGACGAAAAGGCCCTCCCGGATGAAAATAATACTCCTCCGACGTTGGATAAGGAGAGTGGTGTGGTTGACGACCAGCAAGACGGTGCATTTTTTTGGAAACTATGTTCTAGATCCCGTCTACTGTACCGAGCTGTAGGGAGGCAACGGTCACGGGTAACGGGAGGCCCGTTGCGTTGCCTATTTTCTGGCACGTCACGGTAACGGTAGGGTCGGTTGCCTTGAAAAAATCGTGACATTGAAAGGAAATTGCTGAAAAAGATTGCTCACCCTGAAAATGAGCTGCGATAGCCAGGAGCATATCCAAAAACCTCTCTCAAATCAAGGAAGTGCCCACAGGGTACCAGAATGCAGATAACTTGCCTTGAAAAAAATAATCAGGTTGCCTCCTTAAGCAACGGTCACGCTCACGGTCCCCTCCGTTGCCTAAAAATATGTAGGCGTGACCAAGATAGAGGCATTCTGTAGGACACTTTTCTTGACGAATATTTATTTATTTCACCGAATCACCAGACTTGGTGTTCAGCAAAGGATGGAGCATTTGGATGCTTTATACGTAGGGCTGCGAACCGAGACTAATCCAATTGAATACTCACCCCTCCTGGCAGTTCTCTCGCCCTTATCTCCTTCCTCTTGTCTCTCAGCTCAAGTACAACAGCTACATGTAAGATATGTTCTCATTGTCATTGCTTGCACTCAGCATCATCCCTCCAGATGAGATATTTGCGGCGTCGTCATTCAAAAGTCACTCGCTCATCGGCGCCATAGCCGTTGTCATCTCGATCACGAGCGGAATCTCCCGGCCATTCATTGCAAAGGTTACGCCGAACCTATCTGTCGCATCTATCGCTCACGCTCAATTCATTCTTCAGATCGCCGATCTTTCCAGTCGCCCGCTCGCAATGAGCGGGTCAATGCTCTTTTACACTGTGGGTTATATCGTTGTTGCGTCCTCAATTACAATAGAAGCTGTTGCTGGTGGTCAGTGAGCCGACCTCTTCACGCGACCTGTCTAACATGTTGGTTTATCAGGCGAAGTTATCTATCGCCTCGGGAGTACGGGGATTGATCTCAGTTCGTTTCAATATTTTCCATTCTTCTCCGTCCCACTAGTCCCACCCTTCTCTCTCCCGTCCCCCTAAAAAGTATCTAATATCCTCCTCGCCGACATCACATCCCTCCAATGGCGAGGAGCCGTGCAGGGACTAAATAGCATGCCCAGTGTTATCACCGCCTTCATCGCTGGAAAAATTGCGACTGCGATCTCTGCGAACACATTGAATGGGTGGCGATGGGGGTAAGTTTCATGTTCCACTTTCTATATTGGCTCCCTCAATATTTCGTGCAGTATGGAATGTTTGCCATCTTAATTCCTGTTTCAATTACCCCCGCCGTAGTTATCCTCTTCTGGGGCAACAGGAAGGCCAAGAAAATTAGAGGTTTCTACTTTCTGCCCACCCGTTATGTCAAGTTTGACCCTTTTTTTCCAGCTCTTTCACTGGCATCGCCATCCTATGCTCGCCGCACACAGCTTCGCGACGAACAGCCTCAATCACGTTGGGAGCTTTACTCTCACTACTGGCGGCTTATCGACGCCTTCGGCCTTCTCCTTCTGGGCGCCGGGTTCGCCCTCATTCTTCTGCCCTTCACTCTGCACACTAGAGCCCACAACGGGTGGAAGAATTGTGCGTTGTATCTCTGTGTTCGACGTTCAAAGATCCTTATTGCTTTACAAGCTTCTCTTATTGCCATGTTTGTCATCGGTGGTGTTCTCCTGACCGCGTTCGGCATCTGGGAAACTAAGTTAGCCGCTCACCCCATGATGCCTCGCCGAGTCATAAACCGGACTTTCGTGCGTCCTCACATCAACAGTTTCTTCCTTTAACCTCCCTTCCCTTCAAGATCTGTTGCATCCTAATCAATTTCATGACCTTTGTGTCCTCAAGCATCAGTTTAACATATTTCTCGTCCTATGTTTACGTCGTCAAGGATTGGTCTGTAAGTCATCTTACTGTGTCTTCCAAATCGTTCTGCTCTTGACATATAACATGACAGTTAACCAACTACACATATTTCAATAATATATTCGGTCTCATTTGCTTTTGCTCCAGCACGATTTCTGACAACACCCTAGTGGATCCGCCGGTCTATCCTTCTTTGCCCTCAGTGCAGGTATCATCATGAGGGTGACCCACCGCTACAAATATTTTCAGATCTGCGGACTATGCATTCGGGTCATGTACGGTGTTTAATGCCCTTGATTTAACGCGCTAATTTGCTTTTCTTGAGTGGGCAAGGTCTAATGTTCTTGGCGGTGCGCGGTAACAAAAGGTTCGCTTGACATATCTTTAAATGATCCGTCTCTCATTCTCCGTGTGTCCAGTGACGCCGTCCTGGTGATGAGCCAAATTTTGCTCAATTTTGGGGCTGCAATTTCGATTATCTGTTCCTCGGTGGCACTCCAAGCATGCGTGCCACACCAGGTTAGTTGGTTAACCACCACCACGGCCACATTGTCTTGACCTCGAGTGCTGCTAGGATATGGCACTTGTCATTTCTCTCCTGACGCTTTCGGACTCCCTCGCCGATGCCATCGGGGGCGCCATTTGTGCCGCCATTTGGACCGCGAAACTACCTCAGAATCTCGAGAAATATCTCGGGGACACTCTGAATTCCACCCAGCTCGCGAAAATTTATGGATCAGTTGCCGTTGCCCGCGAGGCTCAACCTCGCGAGCTCGTCATCCAAGGTGCGTTGGCTTTTGATGATTAAACTTTGGCCGGAACTAACCGTTTCCAAATAGCATACGATGACACCAACTACTACCTCTTCCTTCTCGGCCTTTGTATTTGCACGCTCTGCATTCCGCCGGCTTGCTTCACCACCAACTTCTACCTTGGCACTACGCATAACGCGGTCGAGTCCAAGGAGGTGCGCCTCCGAGACAGAAGTGAGACCGATGAAGAAGTTATCAAACGCGAGGCTGCTCAGATCGAAGCCCGTTTTGAACCCTCGGACTCGGAGAAAGTCGGGTCTTGAAGGGCGGCAGGATAACTTTAAATACTTCGAACAAATGTTGGACAATAAATGAGCCTTATTCAAGTTTCCGGCGCTGTGAACCGTTTGAGAACTTGGCTGCCCTGGCACTGAGGTTTCAAGTTCACACCCTAGCATTCCTTCGAACTGACAGGGCCGGCGGTTCGATGGCTCCCGGCATTATTCTTAGGAAACAGCAGGTTTGTTCGATTCGAGTCTCTCACGGTTCCATTATGAACATGTCCTAGTTTTATGCGAGTGGTCAGTCTCCGACGAGTTCTGCGCTCAATTTCTATGCCCGCAGTTCGCCTCATTCCCGTCGAAGCGAAGACGGATAACTCTGCAGCTGGCACAACTCTCCGAGCTGATCGACTGTCCATTGACTATTTGGCACGTACGGTAATTTCTAGATAGTTGAGAGGAAGTTGACGCAACTTGTCCTTCCTTCCTTCTTTACGTGGAAAATCGAACCGTGGGAACTTGCTGATGGGCCTTGGCGAAATATTCGGATCTACCTCTACGGAACATAATATCTCGATTTCTCACTACTGAGAGCATGGAAGGTTTGAGTAATGAGGATCATAACAGCAAAAGACGGAAGGTCCAAACTCTGACAAAGGGGCGTTAACGAGAACATACTATAGTTTGGCGCCGCACACTCATGATCACATGATATACTCAACCGGGAGAAGATCTAATGCCGATTGGACGTGGTGGATTGAAGATGGCCTTCCACATTTTAACCCGCTGTGTGGGAGGTTATTGGAGAAATCCGAAAGACGTCTTGGCTAGGATAATTGCAAATTGCCGGATGCAGTCTTACAACTATATGGCCTCGATATGCACTAGTTTTTCACATGTATTTGGGTGCTGACTTACTTGCCATCCCGTCGTCGAAGTGTTTGAACCCTGCGGTTTACGCGGATGAGATTGCAGCTGCGCTGGCTTGCGGGCTGGAATGTCTGCGGCCCGGAGGCTTGGTTCTAAACAATCGAAGGTGAGTTATTGAGTTGGGATTGAAGAGGAAAAGGATTGCCTGCGGGGATTGAAACAGTGCCGGCTTACAGTGCTCATGGACGGGAAGTAAATTGATCAAGGTTGAAAGTGGTGGATGATCGTGGTTCGAGTTTTCAAACCGACTCGCCAGAAAAGAATCCTGTAGAACAAGTTCAACAATGGTCATAAGTGCGAGTCTCGACTCCTCTAAAGTTTCTTGGCAGTGATCACAAACGACACAGAGGTGAAGTCCCCATCCCCATACCGCTCCGCTCTCTCATATACACTTCATATTTCTAGCAGCGAAGATTGACTTAATGTTATCGGGGCGGTAAGGTCTATGACCAGCACGCTTGATCAGTACAAGGTCGCCGGAGGGAACGCAGGAGACGTACCGGAGTGGATTTTAATTTTAAATTTTCAAAATTGGGAGAAGTACTAGGGGCGCCGCGGCGACGATGATTTGATGCGTAAGCGTCAATGTGTCGATGCGAACTCGCGCTCGCCAACCAAGAACTCGAAGCTGAAAGGCGCGAAGAAAAAAATCTATTGGGGTTACGGATGTGTGTAACGAGACAGCCCGATGATCGGGCGACGAAGCCCACTCCACGCGATTGCGAGGGCAGCTGACACAGGGCATGTGCAATACGACGACGGCCTACGTTCGCCAAGGTGACATTGGGGTTTTGACTCGGGGAATGACTCGGGAACTCGCCCCATGGCGATAGATTGAAGGGCGCCGACGGGGAAGAGGGAGGGTGACGATGATAGAGATGGCGATGGGATAAGGGCCGTGAGGCGAGTCAAGGGAGGATCAACGAACCGGTCGAGTCGATTTGCCGAGAGATGCCGACAGAGAGGCAGTGAGGGATGTCAAGGGGGGGAGGGGGACGAGAGGGGGGGCGGGGAACGAGAGGGAAGGATGTGAATTGTGGGCAAGATAGATGATCGAGGAATTGTACGACCTACGGCAAGGTACTAAATGAAGCAAATAAGTACTGGAAAGGTGAGCAGTATTTCGGGTAACGCACCAAGACGATGAAGCTATAGACCAGATATCCAACGATCTTGAGTCGACACATGCGTAGGGAAGAGGGGAAAACTTGCGGGGAAGATGATGGGCGGAGAATGGGGGCAAATGAAGGCATGAGCTAAAATCGCTGCGCTTTATATACGGGTTGATGGACAGATGATGGCAGCGGCTCGAGGCTTTTTTGCCGGCCGAACTGATGATCACGCCACTGGCTCAACTTGCCGACGCTGTGCCGCCGAGCCGGCTGGTCTGACCATCTCGACGGTTAAAACGGACCGTCCTTAATCAAACTCCTCCTCCCATCCACCCAGGACTGCCCTCAATGAACATGACCACGTCCATGAACACAACCGATAGCGGTGCATCCAACTCCAGCGACTCGAGCAGCATGATGGACAGGATGATGATGAAGTCCTACCTGCACTTCACCGGCGGTGACACCGTTCTCTTCACCACCATCGTCCCCACCTCGCACGGTGCAATCTTCGCCACCTGCCTTGTATTTTTCCTCATCTCCGTCGGCGATCGTTACCTTCGCGCCGCTGTTCGCAGTGCGGAACGCCACTTTGCCCAGCGGTCTGTTGTCCTCCCTCGTAATGTTATACCACCAGTTAATCCAAACTCATCCAACGCCTAGCGCCAAGCAATTGACTTCCGCGCACTATCACTTTGCCAACACCGAGAGCGATTCTGAGGTGCCAGCGACGGAGACCAAAGCCCCCGCACCAGCGGTTTCTCAGCGGTTCATTCTTTCCAACGAGTTGACTCGCGGGGCGCTGGCCGGCCTCCAGAGCACCCTTCATTACTTGCTCATGCTCGTCGTCATGTTTGTCCTTTCCTTTCCTCTATCACCTGTCCTGAAACATGTCGTAACTTGAATAGGACCTTCAATGCGGCATACATTATCGGTGTTATGTCGCTGAGCCAAGAGGGAAGGAGTATGAGGAATATCCGATCATACGACCAGAGCTGGACCAAGCCGATACTCGGAGATGAACGAATGTCTATATCAGCCCTTCTCGGAACACCACAACTCAGCAAGGGTGACCGATTGACTGGCCTCGGGCTGCGAGATGGGAATGTGTCTGATACCGAGGTTCAAGCAGTACTAGCTCAAAGATGGTGACGGGACACGGATAGCCTAGACCGGAGATGCAAGCACAGTTACCGGTGTTGTTGGTTAGTTCTCCGGTGTAGGTCCGGAACGGACCGGAGCGATGACGAGCCGGAGCGGACCAGAGGCATATCCAAGAAGCAGGAGACAACCCGGAGTCGTACCGCAGTTGTTAGTATGGCCGAGCGAGAACTCCGGGGACGTGACCAAAGGTTCCGGAGACGTGACCGAAGACCGGAGGTGACCGGAGTCCCGGAGAGAACCAGAGGGAGACGGGAGCAAGGCCATAACGAGGGAGACGTCAAGAGGCAATGAACAAGAGCCTCAGGAGACGACAGAGACAATTGGCAACAGTCCATGAAGAGGGAACATGGAAACAACGTTAATTTTCCGGATAGTTTACAGGAAGTAAAGTGCCGGTATAAATACTAGAGTCAGGTAATTAGTACAGAAGGAAATAAGTAACATGATGCAAATATAAGTAACATGAGGCAGAGTATGCCATGTGGAAGAAGAGATTACCTTGCGGCAGAATAGGTCAAGTGAGTATGGAGAATAATAGCAAGTGAATAAAGAAGAAAGGTAAAGCATATGATTAGATAGATAGATAGATGGATAGAAGAATGATAAGATGATAATGTGAAGATACCTGCCTTGAGGCAGATGAAGAAGCGATGTGGAATGATGGAAGTGTGATGAGAAGGTGCAGCATGTGAGAAGACAATAAGGAGAAGTGATGTGGGTGTTGAAACAATAGGAGAGAAGTGATAAGGAACGGATAAATGGATAAGGAGTGAATAGGCATGATACCGCATGATCCAGACAAGAGTCCGATGTCTCCGGTGACTCCGGATTTCGGAGAGATGTCCGAAGCGACCGGAGCGTGAGCGGGAGTGTAGGAGCATAGGTGAATGAGGTATAAGTGCACCGGAGGTTTGACTGGTACGTGGGTAGTCGATATGGACAAGGTCCGAGGTACTGGTTGGCGATTTGGGAGCTCCGGGCCACCGGAGCGGACATAAAGGCGAGTAGTCATTCCGGAGATAGTTGGCAGGACTTCCGGAGGAGTGCGTATGCATAGGAGCAAGGTCCGAGACGACGCGGGTGAAGCGGAGCTCAACCAAGGGACGTGGACCGGAGTTCGGAGTGATGATGTAATCGCAGTCCGGAATGTACCATGGAGTGCGGCGGTGCCATGCGGCTGAGCCACGGTGAACCAGAATGACCGGAGGGTGAACGAGGTGAGGAGTGAGGCCGGAGGTGGCCAAGACAAGATGGAGTGGTGAAGGTGAAGTGAATGATAAATAGGAAAGTACTCGGCGATCCATAATTGGACAAGAGCTATGTATTGTATTCCGGGATAGGTCTGGGAACGGGTGGACCATGGTCGACGGAAGTAAGCCGGAGTGATGCCGGAGTATTACCGGAATGGTGCCGGAGTATTATAGAGTGTGTAACGATGTGTCCGGAGGTGACGGGAGCACAATCGGAGTCAGTTTGAGTGTGACCGGAACCGATAATAGGAAAAATTGAAAGACTGGTTTGCACGGATATAACAATCAGCGTCATTCTTGGAGTTGCGGTTGGGGAGTTTGCGTTCAGGCGGCTCAGCCACTGAGTGCGAGCGGTGGAATGTATGAATTTGAGACAGGTGTGATTGTCTTTGAATATCACGAAGGGCGGGTAGAAGTACGCTAGCTGTACGATTCAACTGCCAAATGTCCGAGTCTGCGGTTTTTTTTTTCGAACACAAAATTTATGTAATTCTGACATAAAATTTGATTCTGCTTACAGGTTCGTCTGGTCCCTGCTTGCTCTGCACCGTTTCGGACATGTCGGAACTTGGTTCGGTGGTTCGGGTGGACAGGCACGAGGCATCAGATGGTGACGGTCACGGTCAAAATCATATATAAAGTGTCGTGAGGCATTTCCGCTGCCTCCGCCCATCACTTAGCGACCTTTCCAGCTGCGGCGCACTCCTTCCTCTACCCTTCAACTTGCTCGGACGACAGAGGGTAAACTGGTTTTCTTTTCTGGTTGCTGTCCTCCCTGCGCATTCGACCTTTTTGCTTTTTGGTGCCTGGCAGTCCCCATGATGAATCATGAGGACTGTAGCCATCAAGATGCTCCTCGTTCCGCTGCAAGCCGTTCCATCTCTGGACTGCAAACCACCCGACACCCGGGCCGCTGGCTCGACGCTAAAACATGGTGCCGATGATAAGCCGGGAAACTGCTACGCGTGAAAAGACGAAATCTTTTCATTTTTAACAGTGAACTAGACCGAAGCTATAAGTCAACCAGAGCGGATTGTGGCCTCACACAAGTCTGACTAAATGGTCCAGATGGCTAGGATGACCCTATTAAGTGCAACCGGTTCTATGGACAGGAAGTACCACTACTAGATGTGTCTCCGAAAATCAAGTGCACGAACTAGACGGATATGTAACAAGATTCGGAAAGGCCAAAGTGCCAGCCAGACCACTTACTATGAGGAGGAGTTAAATTCATCAACTATACGGGACGGAGTAGTAATGATCCGAAACCAGTTGGCAAGAAGCCATCTGTTTGGAGGAGTTTGAACCAAGGACGCGACGCGACCGAGCACGTGACTTCGAAACTTGACAGACCGAGAAATGCACTTGGTGCCTGGACTTATCTCGGATAGCCAACCGGTCTATCTCGGGTAGCCAGCCGATGGTCTATTTTGGTACCAGTTCGGAAAGCCAACCGAACGGGCTGTTTGGCGCAAACGGGGGACCACCTCGGATAGTTTACCGAACTATTCTGGGATGAAGTGATCTGTGATTGCCGAGAGGCGAAAGTGATCTGAAGCGAAGTTGAACCAAGTCCAGTACCACTACTGGCACGGCTATACCAAAACACCTACGAACTAGACGGCCGTCTAGTTGACTGAGCCAAGTCTGCGAATGCGTTCCAGGGAGAGCTGGAAGCAACGGGATGAAGAAGACATGGTCAGGAAGAACCAAACACCCCACTCACCGAAAAACGGACCAACCTCCATCTGGACCACGGAAGCCAGCCGAGCTAACCAATCGGAAGAAGAACCGAAATATCTGAAACGCTGATACCGGATAGTCTACCGAATGAACATCAAATATTTATTAGTCACATATTTCTGAATCATGTATAAAAGGACAGTAGAGTAGAGTAGAGAGGGCAGCAGACTCCCCGGGACGGTGGCCTTACAAGCCATTGGTTCTAGTTAGTCGTGCTCTTGGACTGCTAGTCGCTACGCGCACTTGTATTTCACACAAAACTTGAATGATCGGATTGGATTGGATTTGAACCTGAACGGAATTGGACTCGCACGGACTTGATTGACTCGCACGGACTTGTTGAAAGGAATTGGACTCGCACGGACTTGATTGACTCGCACGGACTTGGACTCGCACGGACTTGAACCTGACTCGCACGGACTTGAACCTGACTCGCACGGACTTGAACTCTTTGAACCGATTGGACTTGAACTATTTGACCGAACTATTCCACAACTTGAACTGAACGTTCCTGTGTGTGTGTGACCTGTTACCCCAGAACATTGACAAAAACCCCACGCCGGTCTAAACCACCGTTACTTGCAATAAAACCCGCTTTCGAGCAAAAACCCCAACTTGTGTTGAATCAGACTTGCCAAACAGACCGTCCTGCTCCTTCGATCAGAAGTAGAGCCAAAGCCATAGCGCATTGAAAGAACTCGACTCATTTGGTCTATACAAGCCTAATACTTGGCTTTCACCCCCGAACAAACCCGTTCATCACCCAGTGCAGAGAGTGGTAGTTTTAGTGTTTAGTTTTGGTTTAGTTGGATATACTCCGTCTATCTCATTTCTAGCATTTTCCATCCGTGCACATAGTGAAGACCTTTCATCTGGAGCCCACCGCGAGGGGTAATAGACCAGACGAGTTCTTAAAAATCGCAATTGCTTGACAGACCCGGACCCCAAAGTCTTTCTGAAAGCACAAACCGGCCTGAATTCTTCGGAATCTTAAGCCACCCAATCGGACAAACTGCTATCGAACGAGCAGCAGTCCGACCACAACTCTTCAGACGAAGAGGACAATACCATCTCTGGACAAGGGACCTATTGGATCGAAAGCCTACTAGACAAACTCGAGTATCCCGTCAAACAGTCAAACCAACTGTAACGGGAACTAGTTCAAAGAGACCATCAGTTGCAGAGAAAGCTAGAGCAAGGCAAGCAGAGTTAACATCTGAACGGACGAGTGCCATAAAGGAACTCAGAAGTCAAGTGAAAAGCACGGGGAGAGCAGATCAGACATCCATCGTCAGACTAGACCACGGTCGAGAGTACGAACTGGATCCCTCTACTACTCCTGGTGCTGGACCTAGCTCAGCTACCATCATCTCAGACTACTCTTCCATCGGTCTTCAGTTGAACGACTCCTGTAAATCAGCCCGTGATCAACCCAATCGGATCAACATCCGGAACCCCAGCGACTAATCAGTTGCAACCCCCAACCCCGTCCGTAAACCAACCGATAGCACCAGCTATTTCGGTTCAACCTCAGACAAAACCGCGAACCCCACCAGCCTCTGCAAAGATGTCTGGAACGACCTTTAAAATGCCGCAGCCCTGGGACACCAGGAACTGCCCCCAATTTGATGGCTCCACGGCTGAGAGCTTGATGAAGTTCTTGCGTTTCTGTAAATATATCATCCAGAACGCTGGGATATCTGACAGTGATGAGAAGAAAGCCGTAATCCTAAAGTACCTGTCTATTACCACGGCAGCGGAATGGGAATCCCTAGAATCGTATACCCTTGGCTTCGACTTATGGTTGGAAGAGATAGAGGGCTTGTTCCCAGAAATACGGACCTTTCAGATTGGATCGCTTGACGAGCTTGATAAAATCTGCAAACGGTTCACTGGACTCAAGAAATCTGAGCAAGGAAGAATCAAACGGTTCAACCTATCGTTCAAAAACGAAGCAGAAAAACTTGCTAAACCACCTACCCTCGTTCTGAATGAAGGATTAGTGGACAAGTACATGATCTGTTTCGACCCTCTCTTTGCCAATGAAATCGATATCATGGTCTCACAAACGATGTATTGGAATAAGAGTCAACAAAAGACTGGAGTGACAGGAAACCCAGCCCCAGCAGGCGCCAATCCAGTAATTGGACCGAATGTACTAGACCGACCGGAGTCCACACTTCCTCTGAATGAGATCATGGGGATAGTTGAGACTCTGGCTCAGAATAATAACAGACGGACCATGAACACCGTAACCGGTTCTGGAGAAGCTGCCCTAATGGTTGGGCTAGGTGGTCAAACTGGAAGTTCTTCGAGCGATATAGTTCGTCTGCGAACCGAAATGTCGGAACAGATAGATTCGTTCTCAGGAGATCTGGCCAAGCTTAGAGACGCACAGGAGCTGTCGGAAAAGAGGACTCAAAGCAGCATTCAGAGGCTGGAAGAACGTTCTAATTCCAATATGCAGCGGATAGAAGAGACCTTGAAACAGATGAGCAGGGACATTCGTGGACCAGCTCCTCATCAGGAGGTCAATCTGCCTGGGCAATCATCTAACAGAGGCTATGACCGGAATTATCAGAACCTAGGACAAGAAGGGAATCGTGAATGTTACTATTGCTACTTGAAGGGGACACATGGTTCGCGAGTGTCCGTATAAACGAGAGCATATAGACTTGGGGAGAATCATCATTGAAACGGCAGAATGAGATTGGGTGATGGCCAACCATTTCCGAGATATCCAGAGAACAAGAGTCAGAAGCAAGCGGGTTGATGACTACTATGCAGGGAAATTGGTGCCCGGGGCTCCCCAGGTACTTATCCAAGCATATAATCACCCGAACCTCGAGACAATTAGCAACTGGCATGTCAGTATGGCGGATACCTTGAATTTGGTCTACAACTCCCGTGATGACGAGAGTCGTACTCAACAAGTTCAGGAATATATTCGCCAGAACAAAGGAAATTCGGAGAGGCAGCATCAGCACCCTGTGGCCAACTATCAGACCCAGATAGTTCCTCAGTATAGTGGGACAGTGACGGCTTATGCTCCGAACTATCCCGCAATGCAACCTGCTCAGTACCAAATCCCTGAATTCGCAGTTAATACGCAAATTCAGAACGCGAGAATCGAAGAAGAGTCGCTCAGCATGAAGCAAATGATCCAGTTCATGGCAGCTATGAAAGCAGCAGATGCCCAACTAGAGAACTCTTCAGAACAGTTTGCGCAAACCAGGAAAACCACTCGTGAGGGAGGCCCTGGCCCGCAAAATTTCTGAGGAGTCCGAGGAAGGCAGCTGAGGATGCAACGCAAAACCCAGCTAAGCTGCCGGAGGACCGCTCAAATGCTGGTTTAGAGAAAACTGAGGCGACTCAAAGAGATAGTGATACCGTATGGAGTGGAAAGAAAGTTGAAGTCGTGATACCAGCAGGGCCCAGGTGGAAGGAGTCTAAGCTACCGAGAGCTCCCGAAAAGAGAAATCTAGACGATGAGCACTCAGAGGGGGAACCCGCGTTGCCTTACAAGCAAGTACCCGAATTAGTTCACAAGGCCGATCAGAGGGAAAAACAACCTGAACTCGATATACCCGCGGAGTCGAAAGGACGACGCAAGGACAGAGTAAAGGGGAAGGATAACTCAGACAATATACCCGTGAACAAGGGGAAAGAGAATGAGCGCAATGTAGCGGAGAAAGCCTATGCTATAGTCCGACCAATTGACAAACCTGGGACCATCGACCGAATAGTTGATGAAATATGGAAGACTCGAATCAATTCGGAGTTACGCGACTGGGCAGTTGCATCTCCGAAGGTAGCAGAGGCTCTCCGGAAATCGTTAACCAAACGGCGGGTAAAACCACCTCGGATTCACCAATCGGTGGACGCCTTAAGCCAAGAAGGTGCTTTCCCCTATATGGAGGATGAAATAGAGACTGGAATATCATGAGGACGCCCTGGAAATAGAGTGACTTACCACACTGTGGAAAGTTTCTATATTTCAACCCAGGAGGATAATGACAACGACGAGAATGTTGAAGTTGGGAAAGTAGTGGTCTCCGACCCCTACTTGCTATATTTGTCTACTTTGGGTCCTGATGAAGAGCCAAAGCAGGTATATGTTAGCACCGACTCCGCCAAACTCCGAGCAGTCTTTCCAAAAGTGAATGATTCGGCGTTTATTGAATCTGTAGTGGATAGTGGGTCCCAGATAGTATCAATGGCTCTGCGAGAAGCGGAAAAATTGAGGCTAAAGTGGGACACCGACATACAAATCTACATGCAGAGTGCGAACGGGCAACTCAAGAAATCAGCTGGTCTGGCTAGGAATGTACCATTTGTGTTTGGGGACATCACTTTGTACTTACAAGTGCATATAATTGATCAACCCGCATACAAAATATTACTGGGCCGTCCGTTTGACGTTCTAACTGAGAGTTGGGTCCGAAATAAAGCCGATGGAGGACAGGATATCCTGGTGAAGGACCCAAATACCGGAAAACGGTGTGTTGTGCCTACAAGGGCCCGGGGGACCTATACTGCTGAGGATGAAGAGAAATCTGTATTAGCCGCAGGCGAGAAGCCAATAAACACACCAGCTGGACCGTCGAAACAGTCGGATTTCTTCGAGACCAAGCAGGGACCGGACAGAAATGGACGGAATCCCAGAATGGTTTCAGTACCCGACGAAGAGGATTCTGATTACTATGAGGAATCAGAAGGCTCAGAAAGCGAATCAGATGATGATGACGAGGATTTTCACCGGTCTCCGAGGACTTGATAGAAGGCTTTCAAAGAGGAGAAATGGCATTACAGTTCGGTTTTAGTGAAACAGGAGAGTTGGAGATTCAGGGATACATGGAGCCTCGAAATGGAGAGAACTTCTCGGAAGACGAAGTCCGAGAAGCGTATATTTCGGCTTCACGAGGATCTACATCAATGCGCTCTGACCATCAGGGCCAGGGTGCTATTCAACGAATTTGTTACTCCAAACCGAAGGCAGAGAAGATCGGGTGTGAAGCATCAAGTGTTTACCTGGGATGAACGCATCCCGGACCATTTGGCTCACATGGCCGAAAAGAGATTGAACCGTGGAAGAATTCCGAGACACAATATCATGCCGGATACAAAGTGCAGCTGTTGCCAGACGATCAAATGGATGATGTCCAAGAGTACCAAGAAAGGCTCAGCACGGAATCAGAAGGGGAAAAAGCAGGCATCAAACCGGGTGCCAGCTGTTCCAACTCTGATAAAGTGAGTGTACGCAACAAAGAAGTATAAACCAGTAGCATTGAAAGTGCGGCCGGTATATACCGACTTACCAGTAAAGTACAGGATTCAGAGGAATATCATTGGAGATCCTTTGAAGGACATGCCTGGGCTATCGCCAGATCCAACAGATTTCGTACCAACGGGACGTTATACCTTGGAAAGGAAGGAGATCATTGATAAAATTCATTCAGGAGACTTCTTATGGTTGGAAGAGAGGAAACTGCTCCACAACTTTATGATGATCCAGAACGAGGCTTTTGCTTGGGATGACTCTGAAAGAGGCAGCTTCCGGCATGACTTCTTCCCTCCAGTGGAAATTCCTGTGGTTGAACATAAAGTCTGGGTTGAACGGAGTATTCCGATTCCCCGGGGTCAGCTGGAAATGGTTTGCGATATCATTCGAAAGAAAATAGGTGCTGGAGTATATGAGCCTTCAAACGCTTCGTATCGAACCAAATTCTTCGGTGTCGTAAAGAAAGATGGCAAAAGCATCCGTCTGGTACACGCTCTGGAACCTTTGAATAAAGTTACGATAACACACTCGGGGATTCCACCGGCAACGGAGGAACTAGCGAATCATTTCGCTGGGAGGGCCTGTGGTGCGGTCTTGGACTTGTATTCAGGGTATGATCATCGAGATATAGCGGAAGATAGTCGCGACTATACAACGTTTCAGACGCCGTTTGGAGCATTAAGATTGGTCAAACTGCCACAGGGCTGGACCAATTCTGTACCTGTCTTCCATGACGATGTCACCTATATTCTCAGGGATGAAATCCCACACGTCACGATACCATATATTGACGATGTTCCTATTCGGGGGCCTGGTTCAAGGTATCAAGACAAAAATGGAAAGTACGAAACAATTCCGGAAAACAACGGAATCAGACGGTTCGTATGGGAACATTTCCAAAACTTGAATCGAATTGTGCAGCGAATTAAGTACTGTGGAGGGACCTTCTCAGGTTTAAAAGCACTCCTATGTCTAGATGAGTTCCAAGTGGTAGGCCACCTCTGTTCGTTTGAAGGACGGAGACCGGCTGAAGACAGAGTTGGAATAATTCTCAGGTGGCCGGGGTGCGAAGATGTTTCAGAAGTCAGACAGTTCCTAGGCGTAATTGGGCAGGTTCGAATGTTCATAAAGAATTATGGAAATATTTCGAGGCCAATCCAACGGCTACTCAGGAAGGACGCAGAATTTGAGTGGGGAGAGAAACAGCAAGCTTCGATGGATGCCATAAAAATGGAGATCGCAAAGTGCAGAGCCTTGAAACCCTTGAATTATGATTGGGATTCTGACATTGTACTATCTGTGGACACATCCTGGAGGTCAGTTGGACTGGAAGTATACCAATGCGATCCAGACGACCCGACCAAGAAGTATTTTGCGAAATTCACCGCCATTCCTCTGAATGACCGAGAAGCGAGGTTTTCACAGCCAAAGAGGGAACTCTATGGGTTACTGAGAGCTCTGGACAGAATGCAGTATTGGTTACTGGGAGCTAGACAGCTAGTTGTTGAAGTTGATGCACTCTATATCAAAGGGATGTTGTCGAACCCAGGAATGGGACCGAACGCAACAATTAACAGATGGATCGAGAAGATCTTGATGTACCACTTTAGCTTAAAACATGTGGCAGGGAAAACATTTCCTACCGATGGACTGTCTAGACGGCGGCCAGCTGAAGGAGATGAAGAGTGGCCGAATCCAGAAGATGGTTATGACGAGTATGAACTCCCGAAGGACCACCCAGATTGGGATCAGGAGGGAAGACAACCACTGATCTTCGAGGACTTCAAGGACGAGATAGACACACGTGGAGGGTACGAACAAGAAATTGTTGAACCAGCTATTTGGGAAGGAGACTTCCAAAAAGAGTGCAACGAGGCGTTCATGTCCGAGGCGTGCAATATCAAAGTCATCAAAGAGACCTATGCTGCAGAGGGACTTAAAATTCCCCAATTCTTGAACGTACAGACCACGGAGGAGGAACCCCTTCTTCCTGATGAAAAGTACAAACTTGACGCTGATAGCCGTGAAGAATATCCGGATGATCATCGGTCTGGGATGGCTAAGGAATTAGACAACCGTATAGACCGTATCACCGAATGGTTGAAGGAACCATTACAGAGACCGGAAGAATTTGGAGAAAATAGTAAGCATCAGCGACCTGGGGATGAATACAGGAAGTTCATGCGCTATGCCTCAAAATTCTACAGAGACAAAATAACGGGAAAATTGTATAGGCAAGATTCGGATGGACCACCGAAGCTAGTTGTGGCAAAGGAGTACCGAATGTACATGATGAGAGCTGCTCACGATAGTTTGGGTCATAAAGGGGCCTACGCTACGAAGAGTATGATTGACTTGAGATTCTGGTGGCCGGATCTATCGCAAGATGTGGACTGGTATGTGAAAACGTGCCATCTGTGTCAAGTGCGACAGAAAACGATGTTGAGAATCCCGCCAAAAGCCACAATGACTCCGAGTATATTTCAGAAAATACACACGGATGTTATGGTTATGGGTGTGCCATCCAACGCCTGCAGATTGGTGGTAGCAGCACGCGACTCTCTGACCAGATGGACAGAAGCAAGGGCACTGCGATCTGACAATGCTGAAGCCTTGGGAAAATTCCTTCTTGAAGAGATAATTTGTAGATGGGGTTGCCCACGAGAAATAGTCACCGATAACGCGGGACAGTTCCTCGCAGCTATTAAATGGCTGGCTGCAAAGTATGGAATAACTGGCATAAGGATCTCACCGTATAATTCACAAGCAAATGGACCAGTCGAGAGAGGTCATTGGGACATGAGACAGTCCTTGTACAAAGCTACGGGTGGAGACACTCGGAAGTGGTATTGGTTCTTGCATCAAGTCGTTTGGGCGGACAGGATCACGATTAGAAGGGGACTTGGCTGTTCTCCTTATTTCGCGCTCTGTGGTGCCCATCCAATTATTCCGCTGGACATTGAAGAAGCAACTTGGCTTGTTGAATTTCCGGGTCAGATATTGTCAACAGCTGATTTAATTGGGTTGCGAGCCAAAGCATTGGCAAAGCATACTCAACATGTAGACGAGATGCGAGAACGGGTTTCGGCAGAAAAACTCGCGGCTGCTAGGAGATATGAGAGAGTTCACGAGCACACAATTAAGAACTTTGACTTCAAACCTGGGGACTTAGTGTTGATTCGGAATACAACCGTGGAGAAATCACTTAACACAAAAATGGCTGCCAGATATTTGGGGCCGATGATAATAGTTCGTCGCACCAAGGGCGGTTCCTATTTATGTTGTGAAATGAACGGGGCAATGTATCATGGAAAAATTGCACAGTTCAGAGTAGTTCCTTACTTGGCCCGAAAGCGTCTGGATCTTCCGAATAGAATATTGGATTTGATAGACCTCAGCAAAGAGAACCTGGATGAACTGGCAGCGGCCAACGAAATAGACGATGAATATCTTGGAAAAGATCTTCAGTTCGATAAAATTAGGTTGCGACCAGACTGGCAGGACGTCGATCCTGATGAATTGTCAGAGGAGTACCAAAGTGAAGAGGAACCAGAAGAGTCACTTGAACCAGAACCGACATATGATGTGGAGAACCCGAGACGGTCGAAAAGAACCCGTGGGAAGAAGTAATTCCCTGTCCTACGGTTCAGATGGACACATTGGGTAAAATGCGGATGAGATGTCAAATAATTGACACTCGAGGACTCAAAGTTCGGTGTAATGGACTGAGAAGACCGCGATGCGAGAAAGCGAGATGGGATATCAACGGGGGTGACAGTCAGAATGGGTCAGAGAGCTCCAACTCCAAACCACGCAAATATGTAACTGGGGACAGTTATGATTTAAAGTGTGGGGGAGGAGGGGTGAATCTGAAGGATTTTTGCGATTATTTGTCATCTAGATACTGCGCAATTGGTGTTTAGAAGCCTAGAATCAAGTGAAGAAACATACCACGTTACAAGGAACTACAAGTTCCAACATGGCATACGAGTTTCGACCACGGGGCTACAAATGCTGCAATCAGTGTCCGGAAAGCTGGTATTCATCCTGTCTGGGCGGATATGTCTTGGAATAATCAACCTGTGAAACAGAACACTGTTGAACTGGAAAGCTGTACCGGAATATACCAACCATCGCACCTTAACTCACGGTGGAAGATTGAGTGAGAGAAATGAATAGAGTGAACTCTTCATGTCCAGGCTGTAGGGGCATGCAGTAGGAAAAGAGAAAGAGCTATTAGTTTGATCGAGTCTGTCCCCTTACTTATAAGGAAGACCCGATCCGTGATCCGGTTGACACGGTTGAATCAGACCGCCGTATGTTCCGCACAAACGGCAGTTGGTCTTCAGGAAGCACCTCAGGAAAACGTCTATACGACTCTTGAGTGTGTTTCTCTTAGAGTCAACTGCGATTGATTCGGGCAACTTAGGTTCACGCAAAGTAGTTCAACGAAAGCAGCTTTTGTTCCTACGGTTACATGCATATTCTAAACTAAGAATAGATGTAAGTGGAAGAATTACAAGTGTGCGCCGGAACACGAGAGCAGTATGAGACGAGATTGTGATATGAGTAGCAAAAGCGAAACGAGAAGTATGCAAGCAAGAGACAAGGTCACCGTATAGAAAGTCCCAACTAGCTCTACACATGTTACATATGGTCAGCCTGAGCTGCCATGAAAGCTCGCAGGACAGTTGGTTTTTCTAAGGGAATGGTCAGAAGAGTGGAATATAAGTTGAAATAGACAGCACTTACTCAAGTGCCGGTCGCTCCTTTGATTCCCTCCATCTCAACCGGACCACCTCTGATGTTGAACTCGCCCCGAAATAGAAGGCAAACAGGCCAGAAGCAACTGGATGATCAATTGATACAGGACTTAGGCGGATTTTGCGAGGATGAGTGAAATCAGACCACCAATCTGATTCACTTGAGTCAACAAAGAATTGACAGCAGTATTAAAAACGCGACTACGAGGACCGTATAGTTGACCGGGGACGGTCAAAATTAAAGTGATGGGGAGATGATAAGCCGGGAAACTGCTACGCGTGAAAAGACGAAATCTTTTCATTTTTAACAGTGAACTAGACCGAAGCTATAAGTCAACCAGAGCAGATTGTGGCCTCACACAAGTCTGACTAAATGGTCCAGATGGCTAGGATGACCCTATTAAGTGCAACCGGTTCTATGGACAGGAAGTACCACTACTAGATGTGTCTCCGAAAATCAAGTGCACGAACTAGACGGATATGTAACAAGATTCGGAAAGGCCAAAGTGCCAGCCAGACCACTTACTATGAGGAGGAGTTAAATTCATCAACTATACGGGACGGAGTAGTAATGATCCGAAACCAGTTGGCAAGAAGCCATCTGTTTGGAGGAGTTTGAACCAAGGACGCGACGCGACCGAGCACGTGACTTCGAAACTTGACAGACCGAGAAATGCACTTGGTGCCTGGACTTATCTCGGATAGCCAACCGGTCTATCTCGGGTAGCCAGCCGATGGTCTATTTTGGTACCAGTTCGGAAAGCCAACCGAACGGGCTGTTTGGCGCAAACGGGGGACCACCTCGGATAGTTTACCGAACTATTCTGGGATGAAGTGATCTGTGATTGCCGAGAGGCGAAAGTGATCTGAAGCGAAGTTGAACCAAGTCCAGTACCACTACTGGCACGGCTATACCAAAACACCTACGAACTAGACGGCTGTCTAGTTGACTGAGCCAAGTCTGCGAATGCGTTCCAGGGAGAGCTGGAAGCAACAGGATGAAGAAGACATGGTCAGGAAGAACCAAACACCCCACTCACCAAAAACGGACCAACCTCCATCTGGACCACGGAAGCCAGCCGAGCTAACCAATCGGAAGAAGAACCGAAATATCTGAAACGCTGATACCGGATAGTCTACCTGAATGAACATCAAATATTTATTAGTCACCATATTTCTGAATCATGTATAAAAGGACAGTAGAGTAGAGTAGAAGGGCAGCAGACTCCCCGGGACGGTGGCCTTACAAGCCATTGGTTCTAGTTAGTCGTGCTCTTGGACTGCTAGTCGCTACGCGCACTTGTATTTCACACAAGACTTGAATGATCGGATTGGATTGGATTTGAACCTGAACGGAATTGGACTCGCACGGACTTGATTGACTCGCACGGACTTGTTGAAAGGAATTGGACTCGCACGGACTTGATTGACTCGCACGGACTTGGACTCGCACGGACTTGAACCTGACTCGCACGGACTTGAACCTGACTCGCACGGACTTGAACTCTTTGAACCGATTGGACTTGAACTATTTGACCGAACTATTCCACAACTTGAACTGAACGTTCCTGTGTGTGTGTGACCTGTTACCCCAGAACATTGACAAAAACCCCACGCCGGTCTAAACCACCGTTACTTGCAATAAAACCCGCTTTCGAGCAAAAACCCCAACTTGTGTTGAATCAGACTTGCCAAACAGACCGTCCTGCTCCTTCGATCAGAAGTAGAGCCAAAGCCATAGCGCATTGAAAGAACTCGACTCATTTGGTCTATACAAGCCTAATACTTGGCTTTCACCCCCGAACAAACCCGTTCATCACCCAGTGCAGAGAGTGGTAGTTTTTAGTGTTTAGTTTTGGTTTAGTCGGATATACTCCGTCTATCTCATTTCTAGCATTTTCCATCCGTGCACATAGTGAAGACCGTTCACCGACGAACGTTGTTGCCATCGCTCGCTTGATCCGAGATCCCCTTGGTTTCTTGTTTTGGCCACGCCTCCGTGATTTATCCATCCCCAATTCGCCGTCGCCCGATCTATGCGTCCATATTTGTTGTTGTCCAAAATCTCGATTGATTCGTCCGATTTTCGTCGTCGGTTTTACTCGATAAATAATGTCCCATAATTTTGTT